>APFE030921219.1:41462-103536 GCA_000404065.3 Pinus taeda
CATTGGAATGGAAAGCATTGGACTAGTCAATACATATTCTCCCATGGATAGCTTGATATTATGGCACTTTCCAGAGCAATTTATCGTTCCTCCATTTGCAACCATCACTTGAAACTCTAGTGCTGGATATAGGAAGCAATTCAATTCTTTTGCTATCTTACAATGAATAAAATTGTGGGTACTTCCTAGATCAATAAACACTATTACCTTTTTCTTCTTGATTTTTCCTTCTATCTTGATGGTTTAAGGAGTGGTAATTCCGGCCAATGCATTACAAGATATGGTTGGATTCATTTCTCCTTTATCTAGGCTTTGTTCCTAGAGTATATCCTCTTCTTTTGACCTTTTTTGCTCTTTTTCTTCTTCCTCTTCACAATCTATGTAGAATAATTTCTTCTCAGCACACTTATGACCTTTAGTGTAACTGCTATCACAACTATAACAAAGCCCTTTTGCTCTTTTTTCTTCCAATTGTTGTGGTGTCAACCTTATAGGTTGTGGAAGACTAGGGGCAACAACACTTCCATCTTTATAGTTGTGAGTGGTATGCTTCCTGGTTACCATAATTTTGCTTTCCATTTTTCTTGCTAACCTGAATTCCTTCTCTAATGAATCAGGTTCCCAAAGGTGAACATCATGTTGGATATTATCCTTTAAAGACCCTATGAACACATCATCCTATGCTCCTCTGGAATATCTTTTACCCTTATGTTCAATTTTTGGAACTCCTCAATGTGCTCCATTATTGAACCCTTTTGTTTGAGACTTATCAATTGGCTTAAAAAAATGTTGCTTTTTGTATCCTCATAATGTGCCATCAATTCTTCTGTAAAAATTGCCCAAGTGATAAATTGTTTACGAGAGCAAAGCCATTGATACCATACAAACTGATTTGGTTCCAAATATAAAGTTGCAATACGTACCTTTTGTGTGTTTTGCACATTATTGAGATCGAAAAATTGCTCCATCTGTAATATCCATGTTGCGGGATCCTTGCCATCAAACTTCCTCATATCGATTTTTGGAATATGGTGGGTCTTCGATCCAACATTAGAGTCTATGAAATCATAATTAACATTTATTTTGTTCTCATCATGCTACACCACCATAGAAACCATCTGAAGTCTACTCTTCAAGTCGGCCTACAAGCAGTCAATCAAGTTGACCTACAAGTCGGCCTAAGAGGAGGGACAATCCTCTATTTATAGAGGTTGTCTACTCCAATACAACACACTCACTTCACTCTAAAATCAGCGCAAAAAGGAGGCTAACAAAAGGACGAAAAGAAGTCTTCTAGGGTAGAAAAGGAAGGGAGAAAGAAGCCAAGGTGGAAGGGCCTATTTCTCTAGAGTCAACACAGCCACACGTTCGAGAAAGGAAGGGTCTGCCTATGGTCATTACAGTAGGAAACCACAGTGACATATCTCTCTATCTATGGGCTAGTAAACAAGGCCTATAAGGCCTCCCAATCAAGCGAAGGGGAAGGGCACTTGAGTGAAGAAGGAAAGAGGCGACAACAACAAGTAAACCATAACACGTGTGAGAAGTTAGGGTTGTTGGACAGTCACACCCAGTCTGCACCTACACTTTGAAGAAGAAGCTCATTTGGTTAAGAAGGTGAAGGAATCATCATAAGGGAAGGTTCTCATCAAAGGCTTGTCCTATAGAGCAAGTATAACAAGACTTACCAACAATTGAAAGAAGAACGAAGTGCCTGAAGAAGGATGACAAAGTACCGGAAGAAGTACCCAAAGAAGTGTTGCGGAATAAGGTGCAGAAAGAAGGAAGGACTTGACTTGGGCTTGGAGGATACTCTTGTCAGGGATCTAGGGCATGGCATTGATCAATAGAAGCTTCAATAAGAGAAATTCACTAAAGGGTTTTCCTCTCAAGAGAAGAGAGGTTTTGGCCCTGGCAGAGAGCCAATATCTTGTGTTCTTGATTTTATGTTTTGGTAGTAGTTTGATGAAGTACACACATATGCTCTAGTAAGAAGAAGAAGAAGAAGAAGAAGAAGCTAACAAAGAAAAGTAAAAATACTCCACAAATTGTTATCAAGTATTGGAGAATCACTCTACACTACTTTTCTCTATATTCTTCAAAACATTTGTGTACCCATAAAGTCTCAAATCCTTGTCAAAAGTATATCTCTAGCCATAGTTAATTGTGCCCTGTAAGTATCTCAAAACATGTTTAGCTTCTATCCAATGAACATGATGTGGTTCTACCATGAACTAGCTCAAAGTATTGACTACAAAACATATATTGGGCCTAGTGTTGACCAAAAACATCAAGGCTCCAATTAGCCAACATATCGAGAAGGATTTGACAAGATAGGACCAGCAGCATCTCCACAAAGTTTCTTGAAATTGGCTTCCATAGATGTTGCAACGAACTTGCAATCAACCATTGCAAATCTTTCCAAGATTTTGACAATAGATTTTCCTTGACCCAAGAAAATTTCTCTAGCATTTTGCCATACTTTCAATCCCAAGAAATAATGCATCAAGCCCAAGTCGTTCATTTCAAATTCAATAGCAAGCTCCCTCTTGCATTGATTGATCAATGAAGTGACCCTAGTCATAAATAAATCATCAACATAAAGGACTAAGATCAAAGGTGCACCTTCTTTGATTTTGAAATATAGATTTGGATATACCCTGCTTTTCTTGAATCCTAGCTTCCTCAATTGTCTATCAATTTGCACATACCAAGCCTTAGGGCTTGTTTTAGCCCATAAAGAGCTTATTTAATTTTCATACATATGTTCTTCTATCATGTGTTTCAAAACCTTGTGGTTGTTCAATATACACTTCTTCCTTTAATGTCCCATGCAAGAAGGTATTTTTTACATCCATCTAATGTAAGGTCCACTCGTGATAAACAGCAAGTGAAATGATAGATCTGATAGTAGTATGGAGCAAATATCTCATCATAATCAATTCCCTCCTTTTGAGAGAATCCACGTGCTACAAATATGGCTTTGAATTTCTCAATGCTAACTTTTGCTCCATGCTTGATTTTATAGATCCACTTTGAAGATATAACTAGTTTTCCTTTAGGTTTAGGGACCACTTCATCTAAACCCCATATTTTCTTCAACTAGATTAGAAAGAAGTTCCTGGTACCTAGTAAAATGCCTAGATGCCCCACTATCCACCAACCAGCTAGTGGCTCCCTCTAGAGATGCATTTGCAATAGCAACAATAAGAACATATTGAGTTTGAGGGTTATCATTATTGTTTGCATACCTTTTAGTCTTCTTGGGAAGGGGTTGCTCTTCTTCTATGCCTGCATTTGCAGCGGGCCTTTGTCCCTTCTTCTTGTTATTGAAATTGTTGCCACAATTGAAGTTACATTTGTAGTTGCCTCTATTGTTCATGTTGCTATTATTGTTCCTTCCAACATTTCTTATTTCGAGACAATCTCTAGCATAGTGACCATAGTTGTCACACCTGTAGCACTGCATTTTGGACATATCTTTGTTTTTATTTTTGGAATTTCAAGATGGCTTCCTTGACTTCCATTGAGGAGGCTTCCCTTTTCCTTTTCCTTTCTTAGCATGGGTAGAGACATTTGTTTGATCTTCTTCGTCTTTCTTGATAATGCCATGATTGATTCTTCTTGAGTACACATTCCTAGTAACTCATTGAAATCAGGAATTGTATTTTGATTGTTGATGGTTTGAATGAAAAATTCCCAAGATAGAGGTAGACCTCCAAGAGCTATTTATACTAGCTCTTCACCATCAATCTCTTTTCCCAAAGAAAGAAGCTCATCCTTGATTTGAGAGATCCTCATGAAGTAGGTTGTGATGTTTTCGGATTTCTGCAATTTGGTATCCCTGAGTTTGTCTATCAAAGAGATGATGTGACTCAAGTTCTTCTTCTCATACATGCCAACCAATTTGTAATACATTTCTTTGGGTTTCTGGACCTTAGATATATTAGTAATGATATGATCCCTTAGGGAATCAATAATAATTTTCCTTGCTCTGGTTTCTCCCTTCTTGTACTTTGTCTTGAAACTAGAGCTTGCATTGGATGCTGGTTCAACTGCTTCCCTTGTCACATATTCTTTAACATCATTCTCTTCTAGGGTCACATCAAGTCTGGTTCCCCATGAAACATTGTTTGTTGCATCATTCAACTTGTCATCAGTTTTGAAGAATGTAGAAGACATATTTGCCTTGGATACTTGTTCACCAATGAAAAGAAAGAGAAAATATTTGTGCTCCTTACACTTTCCTTCACCTCAGCTCTGATACCATGTTAATTTAACATGTATCTTTTCCAACAATATTATATATAAATATTCAAATGACAACAGAAGTAAAACAGTGAACAAATATAAGAAAATACAAGATAATGAGACAGAGATTTGGCAATTCCAAGGCAAAACCCACTTTGGGGAAAACCCTTAAAATTTCTCTTCTTCTTCTTCTTGTCGAAATAATGTTCAACAACAAAATTTTCAATTGACAAATACAATAGTCAAAACCTTGACTTGTCAAAGTCAACAATAATCAACCCAATCAAATATGTCAAGAAATCAACTTTGGTCAAACCTCAGTCTACAATTTCCGGCCTCCACTTCAGGCCTGTACTTCAGCCCTACAATAACTCAATCAATGCATGTCAAAACTCAATCAAAGTAGCCCAGAAAAACTCGGTCAAGGTCAGCGTAGCAAAAGGGATAGCGAACACATCAAACTGAGTTCAAAATCCTAGTCAAATAGTGTCTCGGCCTCCTCTAGCAGCTCGATCAACCTTAGAAGATGAATTCAATCAAAACAAAGAGATAAATGCTCCAAAACAAGCCCGAAAATTCTCCTTTCTTACTGGCATGTGTGAAGTCTTCTTATGATTAGATGAGTGAATGATTGAGTGAAAAATGAAAAGGCTTGAGTTGTATTTATATCCATCTTAGGAGGTCGAATTCCTTCATGTGGGGCTGACTTGTCCAAATGTAAGCTAGTAGACCAAAAATTAAATTTTTTGCAGTTGGAGCTCCATTTGATAGGGTTGCCTAGGGTTGTCTTGCCTTCTAAGAGGGCTAGAGGGAGGAGATTAGTCCTCGAGTTTCCCTAAACATCAATAGGGATATTTCCAAGCTCCCTCTCAACTAGGGACTTGTTTCTAACAACTATCTCCTCTTTGGTGTAGATCATGGTACTATCAATTGCTTGTAGGGATCCTCTTTTTACATCATGTTGTAAAATTCATCTTCTTCATCGTGGATCCTTCTTCATCATTACTTTATTGTAGGGCATTGACCATCTTCTCCATCACTTTCCGTTCAACGAACCATAGTCTTTAACCAATAGTCATGTCATCCTTCTCTTCATCAGAAAGTGATCTTCTAGTCCACACATGGTTTTTCTTCATATAGCTACTTCTTCCAAGTCATGTTTCATTCAAGATCTTCCATCCAGTCACATGAGTATTAGTTGTAGATGACTTGTACAACCTTCTTTAAGTAGCCCTACAACAACCCAACCAGAGGTTTTCAAAAATCAAAATGAACATCAAATTAAAGTTACCTTTTTATTATGGTCTTTCATCATGACATCAGTTTTTTGCAACATCAACATCTTGCACATGTATGAATCCATCTCCAAGACATGTATTACCAAGGTTTTCCTTTTCCAACATACCTATCAAGGTCTTCATACCCTCTTCATGGAGATGTCATAGTTAATCCTTCTTGTTCTCAGATGTTGATCACTTATCTTACGTGACTATAGATACATCTTTCACGAACTCTTCTTTCACCTTCTCTTCACTTATTGCTTCCACATGATTGTCTATACATATTTCCTTCGTCATAGTAACTATGAATGTCAACCACCTCATATTGTCCATGAGGTCATATCATGTCAATATGTAGAAGAGTTCAAGGCATATTATCTACATACGTTCATGTATCTTTCTTAAAGAAGAGTTTCTTCTTATTTTATCATGCTCAAGAGATAGAGCATTATACCCATTCTATCTGCAACCATATCATGACATGAATTTATCTATCTATCAAATATATACATACCTCTTCCTGTTCTACCCATATTTCAGAACTGACACCTCTAAATTGGCAACATCGTTCTAGTGCAGAGGGAATTTTTGGAAAAGGCGTCCTCCACGTGATTGAACATCCTCAGTTGAAATCCTCTACCCATCTTTGTATAGTCTACCGCCCTTGATTTTCAAACTCGTGCCCTAGTCTAGGTATCAACGTGAAGAAACGCAAATGAGACAGTGTGTTGTTGAAGATTGAGGGAGTGTTGCACACCATACCTGTGTGAAATGTGAGGGTGCTGCTCCAATAAGGAAACCATATGTGTGGCTGCATGGAGGACCACTTGTTTCATACCACGCTTGGCGACCTGTTCGAAGCATTCAAGCAATACGTTGCGACACTGTTTGCTTTCAGCAGATCCGATACTACCATCATTTTTAGAACATTTGCACTGTAGCATGAAACGTTGTGAATGCTATGGTCTCATGTTGTATACCATTGATATGTGGCATCGTTGCTAACTTATCCAAGCTTCTATTATGTGACTAAACTATCTGGTATGAATATGCTCTGTGCAGGAGGAAATAGTGTTTTGTTTATGATGTTGTTAGGTTGTAATACGTAAAACCGCCATTCCCATTGTTTATCTTTACTGCCATTTACGCTTGATATTGCTGGTATTACATATTACACAGTTTTGTCCACCCATATGTTGAACGTTGCCCATATATATTAGTCTGTTGTATTTATGTTGCTATCGAATTTTATGTGACCGTAATATTGCTTGCTGGCGAATTTTATGGTGAATATGCTTTGATGGAAACCCAGAGGTCACATGCTCAATCCACGGTATGAATTGATGTTGGATTCATAATTTCTGCATTGAATTCTTCTCATGAAGCATGGAGTTCTTCTTATGATGTGCTGGTCCGACCTGTCTTGAACAAAAATGGTGAAATGTTGGATTACAAATATAGTGGGCTAGTTAACACTATCTAGTTAAAAAATAAAAATAAAAATAAAACACCATCAAACCTTGGTTTCAATCCACAGATTGGGATTCTCTGCGCTAGTTAGTCCCTCTGATTGCATTATATATGACATGCATATATATGACATGCCATGGTATAATATGTGGAATATATATTGCATTATATATCTATATTAAGCAATTGATTCCATTTTGTAAAGACATAGCAAATTACTATTAGTGTTTTGCTACGAATATTGTAATTATTTTTTGGGCTCAGTTCAAATTTTATAATGGAGAAGTTTGTTGAAAAAGAGAAGGGTTTGGAAAAGAGGACAACTCTTCTTGCACATAGATAGAATAACCTTGCTCAAGATTCTTCTAGAGGAAGAGGTGGAAGAGATTTCAGAGGCGGGGGGGCAGACACTCTCAAGGACAAAAAGCAGATTTGCACTGCATACACTACAAAAGAAATGGACCACATGATGCCTCTACATGCAAGTTACCATGGGATAAAATTGAGCAACAAAGAAACCAACAGAAAGGTAAAACTGATGATACAGACAAAGGTAAAGCACTTGAATCCGCTCACTATGTTGTGGCACAATGTAATATTGGAGTAAATGAAGATTTATTTAATGGTTCACTTGCTTCTTGGAAAAATGATTGGTTGCTTGATTCAGGAGCAACCTACCACATGGCTCATAGAAAATATTTTTTTTGAAGAATTTACTAACAACGTTGATGGAGCAGTATACTTTGCATACCAATCAAAAATCAAGTCATCAGGGCTTGGCACAATCAGGCTTAAATTGTCTGGTCTTCCAGACTTTCTTATGCATCATGTTCTATATCTCCCACAGCTGAAGAGAAACTTGTCCTTGGTCCACATCTGCCAGCAAGGTCACTCCATTCATATGTTTGATGGCAAGATTGAGGTGAGAAAAGCATCTGACCACTCACTTGTCATGAGGGGAATAGAAGATGAAAGGCTTCTCAAGCTGCAAGGTACCTCTGCTCGTGCACAACATTTCTCATACAATTCTCATTATGAAGAAGGTACACTTCCATCAAGCTTATTATGGCATGCTAGATTTTGACATTTGAACTATGACAACCTCCGCTTGTTGAAGAAAAATGGTGTTGTTGGTTTGCCTACAATTCCTAGGAAACTTAAGCAATGTGATGCTTGCATTCTAGGAAAGTATAGCAAACAGTCTTTTCATGATTCACATTCAAGAGCACATAGAAAACTTGAACTCATCATTCAGATTTATGTGATCCAATGCCTACTCCTTCTGCAAATGGAAACAAATATATGATAACATTTATTGATGACTACACCAGAATGTGTTGGGTTTATTTATTGAAGAACAAATATGATGCTTCTCAAACATTCAGGAACTTTCATAAATGGATTGAAAATGATGCACAATATCATATTGGGTCTATTTTCACTGATAATGGAAAAGGGTACACATCAAATGAATTTGAAAACTATCTTCGCCAACATGGGATCAAACATCAAACAACTGCGCCTTATAATCCCCAACATAATGGTGTAGCTGAAAGAATGAATAGGACAATATTAAATATGGTACGATCCATGCTCTTCTTCAAAAATGTAAAGATAATGTTTTGGGATGGTGTTGTTCTATGTGCTGCATATATAGAGAATAGATGTCCATCTAATGCTATTAGAAACAAGACTCCATATGAAATGTGGTATGGACATGTTCCTTCAGTAAAGCATCTCAGGGTTTTTGGTTCTACCTGTTATGCTTTGATACCAAAGGTACATAGGAAAAAACTTGGTGCTAGAATTCGTAAGTGTATCTTCCTAGGGTATTCAAACACCTCCAAATCATATTTTTTCTATGATGAAGTAAATAAAAAGTTTGTTGTATCTAGGGATGTAATTTTTCTTGAATCATCCAAAACTAACAATGTTGTTGAGCGGAAACTTGGTCGCTTGGATAGATTCGCAAAAGAAAAATCATTTCAATAATTTGATAATCAGATTCCACATCTTGAAGGGGGGATTCCTATACTAGATCAACATGTGGAATCTTCTTCTGAAGAACACTCTCCCCTGCATGAAACTCCAACAAGGATGATGCTTTAAGTTGATGTGATTGATAGAATTGGGAGACTCAATCTTGATTTAGTCCCAACTCAATCAACAGAGCAACCTGGACCATCTGAGAAAGGTCCCCCAAAGTGGCTGACAAAGACACTTGTAAGTGTTCATCTTGATGAGGCTAGAAAGATAGGAACTAGAAATTCAAACCAACAAAATGGAGGTGATGTAGATGACTCTAATTCACCTGTTGATATGGATGTTTCTTATGATTGTGAATTGAATTTGTCTACAGATTTTGAACCAACTTCCTTCAAAGAATTTTCTTCTCGTGATGAATGGAAAGAAGAGATGCAAAAGGATTATGATGCCCTCATAAAGAATGGCACTTGGAAGCTGGTTGATGCTCCATTAGGAACCAAACCAATTGGCTGCAAGTGGGTCTACAAGAACAAGTATAAATCTAATGGCTCACTTGACAAGCACAAAGATAGGCTTGTGGAAAAAGGTTTTTCACAGAAGGAAGGGGTCTATTATGAGGATACTTTCCCCCACATCAACATGGGCTACCATCTAGACACTCTTTGCCCTAGCAGCTTAGAACGGTTGGAAAGTCCATCAAATTGATGTAAAAACTGCTTTCTTAAATGGAGATATAAAAGAGAATTTTTTTATGTCCCAGCCTGAAGGATTTGCTGTGAAAGGACATGAACATAAAGTATTCAAACTAGTGAAGTCCTTGTATGGCCTCAAACAAGCACCATGAGCCTGGTATGAAAAACTAACTGAGCATCTTCTGAAACTCAATTTCAAACATTATGATCTTGATGATGCAACTTTATTTGTCAAGAAAGTTGGCAAAACAGTTGTATATCTTGTGGTATATGTAGATGATCTTTTAATGACAGGGAACAATGAAAGCTACATTGCATCCATAAAGAAGGAATTGGGAAAAAGCTTTGAAATCACTGATTTGGGCTATGTTCATTACTATCTTGGTATTGAAGTAACCCAACATCCGAAGTCCATATTTCTTTCTCAAAAGAAATACATTGGAGATCTGTTGAATAGGTTTCGCATGACAACATGCAACCCTCTTACTACTCTAATGGAACAAAACTTAAAGCTCACATCTATTGAAGGAAAAGAATTTGAGGATGCAACAAAGTATAGACAACTTGTAGGAAGTCTCAAATACCTAACTACTACCAAACCAGACATTTCGTTTGTTGTTGGAATCCTCTCCAGGTTTATGCAAAATCCTTGTGAGGGACATTGGTCTACTGAAAAAAGAGTTCTAAGGTACTTGAAGGGAACTCAAGACTTTGGAATCAAGTATACACAAGTGGACGACTTCAGCTTGATTGGGTACTATGATTCATACTTTGATGGAGACAAAGAAACTGGGGTATCTACTTCAGGATATGTTATGAGTCTTGGATCAGGAGCTGTCCCCCGGAGATCACGCAAACAATTAGTTCCAACAAATTCCACAATAGAAGCAGAATACGTGGTAGCAGATGAAGCAACAAAAGAAATTGTTGGCTCAGGAAAATTCTTGAATATTTGTAGGTAAAACAAGTACAATCAACTCCACTCATGATTGACAATACCTCTGCAATAAAGTTGGCCAAGAACCCAAAGTTCCATCATCAAACGAAGTACATCAATACTAAATATCATCTTATTCGACATCATGTTGAGGCCAAAACAATCCATCTCTACCATTGTTCCACTAATGAGCAAATTGGAGACATCTTCACCAAAGCACTTGGAAGAGAAAAGCTTGAATGATTCAGAATGATGCTTGAACTCACCAACATCCCTTCAGTTTAAGGGGGGAATGTTGACACCTAATCATCAGGATTAGGTGACTATAATGTAAATAAATAAATAAGTAATATGAACAGTCATCAAGAGATGAAGTGAACAGTCTCTCCCTCATGTATATAATGAAGACCTACCTGAAGGAATTTAGTATACGAATCAATTTTGCTTTGAGGAGTTACTGCCTAGCCTGACAAATAATAATATAAAGCCACAAAAATAAAAATAGAGGGATTGTATGGGGCACAATAATAACAATATGGGGACAATAGGGGCACAACAATATTAATAAGGGATACAACTACAATAGTAATGGGGTAATCACTAGTATTATAAGGACCTAACATTCATTCTGTCTTTTTCTTCCTCTCTTCCTACCCAGATTCTTGGGAGATTGTATCTGCGAGTTCTCCATCATTTTGACCCCCTTATGCTCCTAGATTTCATGATTTATTTTGACTCCAGAGCCCTTCGATTCTAATATCCAGAGGAAGAGTTTTTGAACCCTCTCAAAGTCCTCTTTTGGAAGGGAATCCAATCCTTTGGTGATACCTTGTTCCATAAACTTCTCTAGATCTAAATTCTCCCTCTCTAGAGTCTCCTGCAATTCATGGTCCTCTGTTCCAGCTTCACTTGATGTCATCTCATGGTCCCTACTTATCTCCATACTGCTTGGCAGATCCTCCTTTTTCTGGCTATACTCTGTCATGTTTTCCATGCTTGCATCCCTTTCCTTCTCAGTAGGAGTGATCTCCAATTCCTGGTTTGTTCCTTTGTTTCCAACTTCTTCTTCTAGGACCTTGAAACCATTTTGGCTCGGTTGTCTAACATCATCAATCTTCTTTTATTGTTGCTTCCCGCCTTTCCCTTTGCCCCCGACCTTGGTGAAACCCTCGGGATTTTTATTTGTTGCGATTTTGGCGTTTCTTTCCATTTTATTTGTTGAACAGTCTCTATATAGATGTCCATGTTCATGGAATTTACGGCACCTAAAAGGGACATGTTCATAGTCCACCACCTGCACCCATTCTTCGTCATACACTTCTAAAATGATCGCATCTGGAAGTGCCCCAGATAAGTCCATTTTCACACATATCCGAGCGAAGGAGGTATATTTTCCTTTCAGATTCGCATATGAGATCTTTATAAAAGGCCCTAGTTTGTTGCCTATTGTCTTCAGAGAATTCGACAACCAATAATCTAGAGGAAAGGAGTAGAGTCTAATCCATACCGGTATTGATGTGAATGTTTCACGTTTTAGGACAAATTTCAACATTCATGGTCACATGCAGAGGCCTACAACAGCGTAGAAATAATGTCCTCCTTTGAAACACTCTGTCTTTGTCCTCTAGGCTTGTGAAAACCACCATGAAGAAGCCCTTGGATCCCAGGTGAAGGTTTATTCCCCCCTTGGGTTTCCAATGGCTCCTTATCCATATGTGCAGCGCCTTCTCCGTCGGTCATATCCCCATGAATTTGCATATAACTGCATATTCCGTCATGTGATCTCTGTGCGCTTGTAGCGTTGGGTCGCTTAAAATGACTCGAGAAATTATGGTCAACTTAGGTTTGCAAACCCTAGTTGTGCTCATGGAAGCAGTTTTCTGCTTGCTGCCCCTAGTCCTCTTCTCTCTACTGGCTTCTTATTGATCCCCTTCCTGTTCCTGAGGTCTGTTTTTTCCCAATTTTTCTGTGTTAATATCCTTTGTTTCCATCTCCATAGGTTTCTTGAAATGATGCGTTCTTGCCTCCTTGCTTCTATCCGCACTATTTGACTGTAGGAGGGAGCGGCACTCCGCCTTGTACATCCCACCATGGTACCCAACAATACAACCCTAACTTCAACCCTAGCTCAATTTGCAGAGTAGCCTCCCATTCGCATCCCTATCCACAACTCTATCAAAGTTAATATGAATATGTTCATCGAATTTATTGAATTTAAGCTAGAGTGAGCATTAAGCCAGAAAGGAATAGTTCATGTTCAAGAAATAGGGCATAAATAAAAATAATTAGAAATGAGAATTAAAATAATGAAAACCTTCCAAAATGTACTTCACTTTGCATTTCATCTATGGTTATCATGTTCTTTATATGTGCACACTAGATGGAACCATTTTGATTTTATATCAGCTCCAAATCTTTTTTGAAATTCCATGGTATGATGCCAAAGTACCAACCTATGTGGAATGTTTAATAAATGAGGAGAGAGCTCAAGCATTTTGTATTGTGGGCCTTTTAGAATAGATTGATATTTGTGTGTGTGTGTGTGTGTGTGTGGAAGGATTCTAAATCAGGACAGATGACTATAAACCCAAATTAACTTCAAACCATTGTTGGAAGAAAGGAGATGTATGGAATGGAGAGGAATGAACAGAGATAGGGACGTGTAAGCTCGAGTGGATACCTACATCACCCTGTAAGGGAATTCCTAGAAGAACCAAGTGAAGCACATTTGGAATCTCACATGGGTAATATGGTCAGGATTATGTGGCAAGGTAAATCAATCATGATATCTGGGAAAGAATACATGTAATGCATGCAAGGAGGATAGCGTGGAGGGAAGGGACCCACCTTTCCACGTCGTCCCAAAAGGACAAAATCCTAGAAGAAATAGAAAAGGGCTTCAAAGGATCACACTAGGGAAAAGCAACTGGGGGGATGTAGCATGTGGGCCAAATCAGGTACAGGATATTTATAAGGAGGGGAAGCCATCTGGAGTCAGTTTTGTAAATCATCATACATTAGAGCTTACATCACCCTAGAAGGGAAATCCTAGAAGAACTGAGGGGAGATGTAAAGGATTCCACCAAGCAAAAATTTCTAGGAATATGTGTAAAGTGGGGAACACAATAGCACATTATGGACAAATACGAGGTGTAGAGTGCATGGAAAATAGATAAATAAAAATTGATGAGGGACCCACATGGGAGGATGAGTCACCCTAACTTATTTGAATGAAGCGGTTATGGAAAGAAGATGAAGGGAATGCGGATTGAACGTGACTGAAAAAAGCGACAAGTAGAAGGGGGTGGACCCACAAGTCTTAGTGGATGGCTTACGTCACCTCGGGAATAACCAAAGGAGCATTCGCTAGGACTTCTGAGGTGAATACCTCTAGGATGAGATGTAACTCGAAGAATCCAAGGTCCAACAAAATAATTGGAAAAATTAGGTGGTAAGGGGGTACTCATATGTATATGCGTAGTGTTGAGTTGTCCCAAAGTTTAAAAAAAGTGCAAAACAAGAAAAGTCCAAGGTAATTACCTCTAGGAAGGGAAATGGTGATGTGAAAATCAACAACAAATGTCATAGAAAAGTACGTCCTGGCCCATCATTCTATGTAGAGACAAGTATGGTAATGGATAGGGGAACTCTCAAAGCTTTTAGTGTCAATCTCTTTCTAGTGTTGTAATTCTCTTTACGATTTTTACTTGTCCATACAAATTGCATCTCGATTAGAAGCCTTATTGTTTGACAGATCATGCAGTGAGTGAAAGGTTTATCTCTATGATTAATTTTCTGCCAATGATGCTCAAATATTCAGTTGCATCAAAAGAAAAAACAAAACATCATTATAATTCATCTCATAAATCAGTGAAGCGAAATAAATATAAAGCAAAGCATTTGTATGAAGCACATCTTGTCAAAAATTAAAATTTTGATGAATTGATGAATACTTCCTTGAACATGTCCTTGAACAAGTATAATTGGGAAAGCTTTGAATCATTTTTTTCTAGAAAAATAAAAAGGCTCACTTGTTTCACACCTACAATATGAATAGAAAACAAAAAGAAATGCAATCTAGACTAAAATTTTCCTACTCTAATCTAATCTAACAGGGCAGAGTAAAAAAAAGTAAAATTGTATTTCTAATCGATCCATTCCATTAGCTTAAGCCCCACACATATATGTGTATAAAAAATTAGTAACAAAAATAAAATTGTAACTAAATTACAAAAATAAAATTTCATACTACAATGTACAATTCCTTTTAATAAGTTGAATAAAATAAATTTATGTATAGAAAACCTCTCTTGAAATAAATTCTCCAACCATATTTTAATGTGTTCATAAAAGTTAGGATGAACACATGCTAATGGTTGGAGAGGATTCCAAGAAGAGCATGACAAGAGATTATATTCAAATGATATGTTGTTAGATGTTGTAGCCTGTGAAAAAATGTTAGTATTATGTGCATGAGGCCTGAGAATATTAGCAATATTTTGTGTGGCTGAAATTTCCAAACAACTTTCAAATAGATCATGAAAGGTTGAACGGAAATCCAATAAATATTTTAGAAGACTTCTAGATAGATTAAACGATTGGCCAAATTGTAGTAATGCGCTCTCAAATGTTGGAGCTCATGGAAAATTCATTTGAAAAGAAAGAATAAGTTAGTATGACATGAAAATCAAATGAAATTGAACGATTAAAATTGGTTGTGATATAGGCTATGAAATTAACATTTACATTTTCCCATTAACACGCTTGGTGAGAGTTCAATGCTTGATTGCTCAAATTCCAGCATAAAAGATTCAAAAATTAAAACATACAAGGTAAATAAAAATATGAAACAAACCACAATAACTAAAGAATGCAAAGTAAAATTACATCGCTATTTACACTAATGTTATAGATAGTGTTACAAGATAGTTGGTATTTATTTGAAAATTTTCCCCGCTCACAAGTGTATGCCAAGATAATACATTGGGGTTAGTACTAACATCTACTTGTGGAAGTGAAAGAGGATCTAGACTATGATCAAGAATGGGAACTTGAACAATGTCAAAGTCAAAAATTGGAATGGATTTATCTTCTTGAAGAGTGCATTCATTATGGGATTTAAGATGAGAATATATTGTAGAAAAATGATTATAAGAAGATCTATCATCTTGAGAAATAGATTGACATTGAATATTGAGACTCATGAGAATTCAATGATGAGTTAGATAACTCAATAGTCTCAAATTTAAAATCATCATAATGAATAACTTGATTATTTTTATTAGCACTCTCTTCCTTTTCATAAGGCACATCAGAACAAGAAGAATAATTAAATGAATTCTCAACACTATTGAAAAAATTGTCATTAAATGATTCTTTATCATGATCAATACTAATTGGCAATTCACTATTTGTCAAATGTATGGTAGCCCCTTTGTTTCTAAAATAGGATTTGTGCAAAGAGGAATTGCTAAATGATTAGAAAATGAATTAAAATCAGTGAAAAGACCATCATAAAGAAATAAATGGATATTTAAAGTTACGAACCTGAAAATTTATCTCCTTGTAGATTCATCCTCATTTTCTTTAATGCAAATTTTAGATTCTTTGTCATGTATTTGGTTGGCCACATTTCCCTAAATTTTAATTCTTGGTTTCCCCAAATTTTGTGGTTGAACATTATTTTTACCGTGAGAAAACTCAAAACCATTTGTAGCAAACTACACATTGTTGAAATTTTCAATTTGCATTATTGCTTGCTAACTTGCATGTTGCTTGTTGCATGTTAATTTTGTTGCTTTCCTCTTTTCTTCTTAGTTATGAAAAACAATTATATTTTGATCTTGAGTAGTTGATTTATTGATGGAAGCATGATTTAAAACATTTTCGGGATCAACATTAATTTTGTTAGATGCGCTTAAGTCTTCGTGAGATGAATCGTTGGCAATTTCTGCATTTTATGTTTGAATATGCTCAACTATGCAATCAATAACAAGTGGCTCTTCAACAACAACAAATGTGCTAAGATAAATAATCTCTTCAGGTTCACTTCTTTCATGTGGAATACAAGGAAGAAAAATTAAGTGTTGATGTCATTCCATTAACTCAATATCTGAGGGCCTATCTTTAGGTTTAAATTTTAGACAAGTTAACTTGAATCTAATTGTGAAATCTATTATATACTCATTTAAAACTTTTGTAAATATTCAATTTCATGACATACCTATTCATAGTCATACCCCTTGTATGCTTGAACAAACTTTGTAATAAATTTGCCCCAACTGTAAATAGGGGTAACTAAAAGAGATGGGCACCATCTTTTGTCTTTTCCTGTGAAAGTGAGAGTAAAGATCTTGCATAGAATACCTTCAACAATATCATTGAAAGTACAATTTGTAAAAATTTTGAATAAATTGCAAAACATGAGCATATGCAAAATATTTTCTCTTACCATCAAACTTTACCTTCGACAAGTGCCTTATAATTTTCATTGGAGTTGTGATGGATGCATGTACAAATATGAAACTCCAAATGGTAATTTTAGAAGGAGCCATAGGAATTAAATGGAACTTTAAAATACAAAAATTCCAAAAGAACAACTTGTTGTTGGCCCTCTTTCTAGTACCAAAATTGTTGATGTTAAAAAATGATCGAAATCACAATGTGGAGATCAATTGGTCAAGGCAATTAGGCATTTATCTATTTTAGATAGTGATTTTGACTGGTTCAAATGGGTCTAGTTACCCTTCACTCTCCCCGCTGACTTATGATATTTCTAATTACTTATTAAAAAAAGAGATATCAGATTTACCCTCTTGGAGCTAACTTGCAAGAAGGCAATCCTTAAGCTGACACAAGGGCTCAACCAAGCCACTAATGGTGTTTCTCCTACGAAACGGAACTTCTAAAAATGCAATTAATTAAACTAAATATAAATTTATTGTGGAAGAATAAAGAAAACTACTCTAACTCGATACCTAGGAGATAGCTCCTAAATACCAGGTGCACAGGATGATGGACATTTAACATGTTTTTTATGATGAATATTAGGATGTTGAAATAGCTCTAATAGTTAGCGTTATAAGTGAAAGCCATGTTCTTTTTTAGCAATTAAAATGTTAAGAGACAATTCATTAAAATTTGGAAATAGTTCACACGATTCCAATGACAATAAAATCGATTTATGATGGAAAATTTTTAAGTGAATAGTTACTCAGAAAATTGTTTTAAAGCAAGAGAAAATCAAGAAAAATAAATAAATAATGTAATTATTAAATGAGATAGTTGATCTAATAAATAAGAATTATTGTATTTAACAAAAGTGCAAAACATGGAATTATTCGTACGAATATGCCATTAAAAGAAATATTATATTAACAAACAATAGTATTCATAGGTGTTGTAAGAGGGACAGAGATATTTTTAAATGCCAAAGGTATCATTTTGGACAAATTTTCATGGGGCCTTGGGTAGAAATCCAATAACTAGGCCAAAATATATAGGCTCTTCTTGGAAGTAACTCTAGCTCAAGGTCGAGATGTCAAAGACATTGTTATTTTGTGTGACTCTTTCCTTGTTATCTGATATCGAGGAACTGACAATCCTCCAAAAGAAAATACCTTAAGCCTTTTTTATCATAGAATTAAAGTATACTTCACTCCTTCTCTAACTCTACCTTCTTCCACATCCTCAGAAATTTAAATTCTGAGGCAGATCAACATGCCAATAAGGCTTCCCTTCAAAACGAAAGGTAGTTAGAACAAACCTTGCAAAAACCAATCAAAATTAAAATTAAAATCAATTAAATTTTGCACTCAAAACCAAAATACAAAATTGTCAAAATAAATTCACAAACTAAAATTAAATTTCATAAATTAAATAAAAGGAGATATATGCTTTACATTTCTCTTTGTAGAGATTTATCCGTAAACAAGTAATATTATATGAATTTGCAATAGCAAGATATTCATGGCCAATGAAATTCCCAAAACAAAACTCAAAAAATCGATTTTTCAGTTGCAAACTTAGAGTTGTAACTTCTGCTAATTTTTTGGAGTATTCAATAACCAAATCTGGTCAAGCAACTACTCCCAAATCTTTTTTCTCAAAAATATTTTTCCAACAAGCCTTCATTTACTCATTTAGCTGAGTAAAACTTAAAATATCACTTGTCAAAGTCTAAGTTCCAAAAATTTCTACTAGTTGGAAATTACACGTCGTTAGAAAATTAGTTTTAATGTTTTAGTTTTATTTAACTTTTTATTATTTTATTAATTTTTAGTTTTAAAATATAAATAAATTTAATTAGTAAATAGTTTAAAATAAAATAAAACCAAAATTTATAAAATAAACAAACTCTAATAAAAAAATTAAATATATCAAAACAAAATTATAAAATTTCAATTAGAAAGGAGGTTGGGTAATTTTATGGTTTTGAGTTAATATGGGAAGGCTTGATATAAAATGCAAGTTGGAGGAGTATGAAGTGAGGGAGAGGGACACCGTGGGTGGCATAGGTCCTTTCTCCACTCACATTAAAACTTTAAAACAAAGACCTATGCCCATTTTTACTTAATGTTATATTTTTCACGGCATCTCAAATTGTCTTCACTGGATGATTTAGAAGGAGCGCAACATAAAACTTCCGGGGAGAAAGGGAGTTGGTATAATATATATGGATTCTGAAGAAAAAAAATTGTAATTATTTTCAACCTAAAAACTAAACGCAGATGCCTAAAAGCATTCGGTCAGATCAAAACTTTAGATTGTAATTTTATTCAACCTAAAAACTAAACGCAGATGCCTAAAAGCATTCGGTCAGATCAAAACTTTAGCTAATATACAAAAGAGAAAAAACAAAAAAAATAAAAATTACATAAAAATGTAAGGGTTAAGTGTGATAATAATGTTAGTTTTTTATTATTAATTGGTTATATATATATGAAAAATTCAATGGTTTTAACAAAATTAAATTAATTAACTAATTAACAAAAAAACATATAATTACATATTAAATTTATTTATTTACAAATTATATAATATAATAAAATACATATTACTATTTATGTTTAGGTTGTTGGAAAAATAACCAATTCTGAGTGAGCATATCTTTCAAACCATAAGTCAAAGAAATAAAACTTGAACCATTGGAAAGTGGGCAATAAAATGAAAGTAATGAAATCATCAAAAATTAAATCCAATCGAAGTAAAAATCTCACAAAATAAGAAAATTTAAAACATACAAGAAGTGATATTACCAAAATTCATACAAACTTGGACTCATAATTTTCCAAAAAATATGGGGAGGTGTTGTGGCCACTAGATAATATCTATATTAGATAGATTTCTTGTCACTGAATCATTCTAGGAGAAGGATATATTTTTAGAAGCTTCAATCCTCTTGCGTCAAGGCTCTAATCATTGGTTGATATACTCAGAGGTTGACATTAAAGCCCATCCAAAAAATAGGCCATTTCAATTTGAAATATTTTGGCTTAGAGATACTTTCTTCTTGGAAAAATACCAACACTAGTAAAAAGAAAATCACGCAACCCCAAGCTCTATCATGTTCCATTTCAACAAAAAATGAAACAACTCAAAGGAAAAATCAAGATATGGAATCAAGAGGAATTTGGGAACACCCACCAATCTAAAAAGGAGCTACAAAAATGCATGGACAAATCTAACAAAGCATCATTCTAGAAGGAAAAACCAATTATCTAGCTAAAGAAGAAGGATAATTTCTTATAGAATTGAAGGAATGATGAATTCAAGAGGAAATTATTTGGAATTCAAATTATAACACCCATTGGATGAAATAGGCAGATGTGAACACCAAATTCTCCCACAAATTGATGGTCAATCACTATCACCATAATCTAATTTTCTCCCTTCAAAATCAATTTGGTCAAAATATCCTAAACCACCATGTAATAGAACAAGAACCTATCACGTGCTATTAACATCTCCTCGCAAAAGTGCAATATGATTGATCTAAATCCATTCAAAAAATCACAAGCACCATTCCATGTCTTGTTAAGGAAGAACACAACGAAGCCCTCACTTGTAAAATTACCATGGAAGAGGTCAAAAAAATGGTCATGAGCATGCCCAAGAACAAGGATCCCAAACCG
Source organism: Pinus taeda (assembly GCA_000404065.3). Classification (NCBI taxonomy): domain Eukaryota; kingdom Viridiplantae; phylum Streptophyta; class Pinopsida; order Pinales; family Pinaceae; genus Pinus; species Pinus taeda. The sequence goes on from APFE030921219.1 coordinate 62,212, forward strand.
GATGGTTACACTACAAACTTCTTCCAATCTTGTTAGCCCTTCCTCAAGGAATAAATCCACACTCTAGTGGAAGAATTGTACTCCATAGCCTCTATTCTCCCTGCCCTTAATGCAACCTTTCTCTTTGGTCCCTAAGCCCAAGTAGGTTAATGTTCCCTCAGGCTTTCGCCCCATATCCCTATGCAATGACATCTACAAGATCATAACAAAGGTAATTTTCAAAAACCTCAAGCCCATTCTTCCATTTATAATTTGAATAGTATTGATATGTTAATGTTGAAGGTGGGAAAATTCTTTATGGCATTGTGATTTCTCATGAAGTCATCCACTCACCAAAAAAGTCCAAGAAATTAGGTATGCTAATCAAACTTGATTTATCCAAAGGTTTTGATAAATTAAGATGGAATTATCTTTACCATGTTTTGAAAGCTTTTAGGTTCTCTAGTTTTCTCACGTTCTTTTTCATTCTTCCAAATGAATCCCCTATAGACACCTTTTTCTCCTCACGAGGTATTCGTCAAGGTGAGCCTCTATCCCCTTTCCTTTCCATCTTAGCAGGTGAAGATCTTGGAAGCTCCATCCACACCGTGATTTCTTAAGGCTCTCTTAAAGGCTTAAAAATAATTGGAGAAGACTTTCCCACTTCACACCAATAGTTTGTGGATGATACCCTACTTATGAATGTTCCCACTGTCAAGAAATCCTGAACCCTCAATCACATCTTTAATTACTTCTCCATAGCCTCTAACACTACCATCAATGTAGCCAAATCCAAAGAAAAAAAATCAACACCCCGATTTCCATCCAAAGACACATTACTAGAATCCTCGGCTATCAAATAAGTGACCTCCCTGACAAGTACTTTGCATCTCCTCTAATTGAATCCTCTATGAAAACTAAGCATTGAAAGGATTTTATCCATAAAATTAGAGAAAGGATTTGTTGGACCTTTAAATCTCTAAGCATCACTCATAGAGTGGTTCTTTGAAAATTTGTCATACAAGTTCTCCCAATCTACTTCTTCTTCACTCTTCCTCACCCTAAAGGAATTTTGCGATCAATTTGAGGGATACGGGATGGCTTCCTATGGAGAGGAGCCTCTTTGGAAAATAAGCGAGTTTTAGTCTCATGGGAAAGGGTCTAGTAACCAAAGTCCAAGGGAGGTTTGGGTGTAAAAGACCTTGAAACTCTAAGCAAGGCATTTGGTGCAAAGATTCGGTGGTGATGGATACAAGGAGGCTTAACTTTATGGAAACAAATATGGAAGCAAAAATACATTCATAATCTCTCATTCTAACAACAATTGTGATCTATTACTTTCCCCCAAGGGTCCTCCATATAGAACCATGCTAACAATAATAAGGATCTTATCGAAAACCATAGCTTCTAGGAAATCTAAGATTGAAAATCAACCCTCCTATAGTAAGACTCATGGAAACAACTACCTAGATTGATTGGTGAAGCTTCTCTTTCTAGAATTAGAAACGAAATTTGAGCTAGCCATCACATCATTGTTGCATATTATTGGCAAGACACACAAACATTGTATTGATGGAGGCAATGGAAACCCCCAAGGGATTGGCCTCAAGGGAAAGGGAAGAGGACACGAGTAGATTATGGAACATTCTTTAGTAGAGGAAAACTTTAGTCCAATCAAGCCCAAATAGAATCATATGGGGATACAACCTCAGGGCTCCTTCACCACTAAAGAGGCATACACATTAAATGCAATATTTATGGAACATCCCTCCAATTTGGTTTGGAACTGCATATGGAATCTAAACCTTGGCCAAAGGTAGCCCATATTTTATGGATCCTTGTCAAAACAATAACACTAACCTAGGACAGACTCATCAAATATGACTTTGAAGGACAATATTTCAACCACCTCTATTGCAATAGTCATGAAGATGCCAATCCTATTTTCAATATTTGTAGCTTCTCACAAGGATTATGGGCTCAAGTCAAGATGATTTATGAACATCTAGAAAGAGACCATGACAACGTTGAAAATGCCATAGCCAACTAGAATTACTCACACTTTCAAAACCCTATTCTTTCCATGACTAGTCGCACGCACGGGGGTTGAGAGCTCCCCCTGTTCATCGATTCAGGTGCAGCAGGGGGGTCACAGGGGGGCGCAGCCCCCCCTATCGGGGGTTTCAAGGGGGTGGTAGCCCCCCTGCACGAGGTCTGGGGCAACGCCTAAAAAAAAAAAAAAAAATTGGACTGTATATTAGGTGGGAAGACCTACATATGGTTTTGTGCATGGGATTTGCACATGGTTTTGGGCATGATGGTTTTCTGCCCATGGTATTTTGTAGATCTGGTCAAGGGAACTACGATTATGTTCTAATCCAAGGTTAATGGATTGGGGTTACGAATACTTCGGCATATATATATATAATATATATATATATATATATATATATATATATATATATATATATATATATATATGTATGTATGTATGTATGTATGTATGTATGTATGTATGTATGTATTTGTATGTATGTATGTATGTTATGTATGTATGTATGTATGTATGTATGTATGTATACATACATACATACATACATACATACATACATACATACATACATATATATTGTAAGATTGAAACGAACATAATGAAAAATCAATCTAGTAGTCCTGATTTTGGGATCTAGGGGAAAATCCTTGTGTATTTGTTTTATATTCTCGCCATTATTTATTTTCTATTTTGTGAATTCGTATGCAGGTAATTTATGTACAGGGTTAAAACCTACAAGATAGGCATGAACTCTAACTCCTAAGCTTATCCTTTAGAGTATTTGGAAACAAAAGAATAATCACATATTCATAATAAAATGATCCTCACAATTTTCCATTATGTCCAAGTTCCTCAAAGCTATAATGGAATCCTCCTTTACTTCGCCTTGGTCCCCTAATGCTTGACCATGCCTCCCACTAATATCAAAATCATTTGAAAACTTCTCCCCTCAATAGTTAATCCCCTCTTTCCTATCAGCCCATCCACTCTCTCTGCCCGCTTCCCTCTTCTTAGTTCCCTCCTCCTACTTCATTTATCAAACTCAAGTTTGATAGATCCTCCAAAGGAAATGAGGGGCATGCTAGTTATGGAAGTATATTTTGCAATGAGTAGGGACATGCTCTCTTATTTTACATGGGGGCTATAGGCTACAACACCAAAAATGTTGCTAAGTTGTTTTCCTTAGAAATGGGCTTACACTTTGTGATTCAACTATCCTTTCACAAACTCATCATCGAAGGGGAATCTCAGTTAGTGATCCCCAAATCCAAATATCTTTTGAATGGGGGTAACACAAAGAAAATCACCATCAGTTGGAGGATGGAAAACTTTCTCAATCATGTCCAAGCTTCTCTCCTACAAATAATAGTAGTACTCATTTCACATGTGAGACAATCGGCAACAAAATTACAAATAGTCTTACCAACATCTGTTGTGCAAAGGACACAGCCTATTCCAGTGCTCAACTCTAGCCTCCTCCCACCGAAGATGAAATGTTTAATGAATTTCAAGCTCTAATTCTGGAAGACATTAGTTCCCCAATGGGAGTTCCATCCCTGGAATTAAATGATGCTGAGATGCTCGAGGATCAATGGGATGGAGGAGGTGATGGGGAGAGGCAACAAGAAGCCACCACGAGAATCTAACATGTGAATTTTCCTAGCATTAATAGTTGGAAGGGTTCATTGCCATCATATGGTGCAAGTGTCAAGCAAGTTTGAGGGCTTGCTTTGCAATGAGCCTCCCCACTTTGATTTTGCATTAACGTCTTCAACCTATATGGAGTTCCCTCTTCATTTAGTTTATTTTCCAACGTGTTCCTAGGGATATTTCAACACTTGTAGGAAATGTTCTCATTCTCTTGCTTTATTGTGGAGCTCTTTCCTAGTTCAAAAGAAGAATCCTCCATGGTTATCGAGGACTTCCCTTCCTTACCTTCGTCCTTCATCTTGTAGAAGGGTCAAGCCCTCTTGACTTGGTGCATTTTGTTTCAATTCCATTTTTTTTTCTTTTTCTTTCCATAGAAAGGAGGTTCTCAGATGCACCTTATTTATTCTTCCAACCTCTTCTTTCCCTAGCATAAATAGGATTCTCTTGGCTTGTGAGCTTCACCTCCAATCGTCTCCCTGTAACCTTTATGTGCTCGCATGTCTCACTCATTTATCCTATCCCTCACTAGCCCTCCCTCTGTCTTCACTCTCCTTCCCTATTTCTCCTCCTCTCAATTATAATGCCTCATCAACAAACGGAACCCTGTAGAGGTGCAAGTGGTTGTGATGGTTCAGGAAGTGCACAAGCTCAAATATGGGCACGCATAGTTTTGGAATACTATAGGGAGCACACTTCACTGAAAAAGAGGTGACTAATGAAGATAAGAATACTCCAATACCAGAGTGCATGGAGCTAGGGCTAATTGGGTACCATACTTGAGCACCATGAGGGGGAGGTGCAACTAGTTTCTCGTCACAATAGAGTTGTACTAGAGAATTGAGTAATTGTTGGCGAAAGTGTTGCTTAAAAGGAACACTAATCAGGATGAACTTCTCCTCGGGATGGAGGAGCAACATTTACTCTGTGAGATCTTGAATCAATGACTATAGCACATCGAACAGTTACTCGAGCCAACTCATGCACCACCACGATGACAAAGGTCTATTTAATTGCATAGTTCATAATGATAACACTTAGGCAATCTAGTTTACTCCAATATGTAGGCTTCACTTTTCAATTTCTTATTAAATTAGCTCATGGGGCAAAGTAGCCCAAACCTTGGTTTGGTTTTGTTAAATTGTTTATGAATCTTTTGATAATTTTTACATACTCAGCTTCCAGTATCAGGTTTTGTCACTAGTCTAGTTTTCAATCTGGAAAGTCGCATCACATTGATTAGCATGTTATGCCTTATATATTTTCATAGAATTAAATAGAATACTAAAGCTTACAAAAAAATATTGTGTTTCCAATATTTATTAATATTATCTATTTTTATTATTGTTTGTATCAATATTTCCTATACCATATCGCCTGTTTCAATATTGCTTGTATCAATATCATTTATATCTCACCTATCATTAATATCGTTTATATCAATATTGTCTATTTCAATAGTTTTTAATAGATATCCATCATTATTAACAATTATTAATTTAATTAAGTAATGAGATCCATATTTATTTCTTAAATTAAATAACATTAACCATTATTTAAATTAAATAACTAGAACCAAAATTATTATTTAATAACAAAAATTGTTATTTAAGTTTGAATAATACAAATTATTAATTATTATTTAGTAACAAAAAATTGTTATTTAAGTTTAAAAGTGATAGCGGGAACCATATTATTAATTAGTTTTTAGTATATATTAATTTATTTAGATAATAAAAATAATTACTTAGTTTTCAATCGATAATTAGTTTTAACATTTTTCAATTAAATAATGAGAACCATATTTAGTTTATGAATAGATAACTAAAACATATATAGTTTTTTAATAGATAACCAGAACCGTTTTTTAATAGATAACCAGAACCATATTTAGTAGTGTTTAAGTACGATTACTTTTTAATTTTGAATTAGATAATGAGAACTATAACCAAAACTATAATTATAATTCATAAGTCATTTTAGTGAGATAACAATGGTTATTTTTTGGTTTTCCATAGTTCTTATTAATAACCGTTCTAGTAGAGAACCATACTTATTTTTTTATTTTAATGAAAGTGGAAAAGTTTTCCCACTTGTTCCGAACACAGACTTCGTTGATGACATATGAGGATTGCGTATGGATATCAGACTTTGTTGATGACATATTAGGATTGCGTATCGATATCATGGCTTAGGCATTAAGGTTTTATAGTATTTGTCTTTAAACATGGTCAACCATGTCACAATTGTTTTACACATTTTTTTTTCTAAAACTTCTTTCTAATATATATATTTTTAAGATATATTGAAAATTATTCCACTATTTTTAAGCATTTTTCTATTTAAATTTTTTTACTGTATAATGTAAGTTGTTGTGAGATGAATTAATATGTTTTATTGTCCTTAAGTAATTTTTAGGGCGCGCATATATATATATATATATATATATATATATATATATTACCATGTTGTATTCATATATTAATCTATTCATTTTTAGTTCATAATGTGTGGGGATAATTTTTTTTTTCTAATATTTTTATTTTTTTAGAACATACTGAATTATTTTTTATTTATGTTTTCATTGACATATAATTAAAAAAACAAAGATATTTCAAAGTTTATATCAAGAATCAATGAAATCATTGCAAAAGAAGAAAATTGTATGTATATACAAAATAAAATCAATAATAAAAATGGATTTCAAATCCCACTTTTTAATGAGACCTTACAACTTTTATCTAAGATGAAGTCAATTATTTGACAACTTTTACATGTTTGTGATAGAGAGGTAGGTAGAAAAATCAATGGAGAACAAATTCAAAAGGAAAGGGGCCATGCATTTAAAGTTGATGTTAATTGGTGTTGTATGTCACTAATTTATGTGCCATTCTTATATTAGTACATGAATATATTTATACATTAATTGTTATTAATACATTAATACAATTATATATTAATACACTAATTGTAATAATTGTTATTATAATGATGGAAATAATCGTTATTATAATTGCATTAATACATTTATATTTGTTATAAATACATTAATTCATAATTAATATATCTATACATTTCTAAATGTGTTACTTCATCAATACATTAATTATTGTTAATACATTGATTAATATCTATTAATGCATTAATAAAATTTAATTTAAAACTATTATTATTAATTGCAACTATGCTTATAATGTATATCATGGTGCAATGCATACACACAATTATTCATATGTGATGTACATAATTCCCTTAAACTAAGTATAGAATGTCATCTATAGAGTTCAAAAGAAGCCGATCAGCTTTCCAAAGCTGGCTTACAACAGATCCTGGGCGGATGGGCGATAGAGGAATTTTTTCAGGGGCAACAATCCTTATCTCAGCAGCCACCATTCGCTCCTCCTTCATGAGCGGGGATTGTCTTCCTCTCACATATCTATAACAGGTTTCGTTATGATTACAGGTTCAAAGACTCTGTTTTCATATTCCTTTTAGAGTATTATATGTCCCAAGTCGCATTAGAAAGTTTTCAAAACTCAAACAACATCCACGTCATGGACTGATTATATGCACTGTTTTTAACCTTCCGGGTTTGTTTTCCTTCATAGAAGGAGTCCCCATAAATTGCTGTTAAAATATTATGGTTCTTAAATATCGCTGATATAAGGAAATGATGGTCAGCAATCCTTACTAGCGCAGTTTAGTTTTTATGAAGTTTTTTAAAAAAAAGCTCAAAAGAAGTTACAGCCAGTTATAGAACAACTTCAGACGAGCAACTTCTACGGAAGTGATCCAATCAGAATGTAAATTTTTTTTCATTTTGCTAATGAAAAGTTTTTGTTTTTTTCTTTGGAAAAAAAACAAGTTTGAATCAACTTGAATGGGTTTTTTTGGGAGTCTAGGTGAGGGTTTATTGCCACGATGGAGGAATTTCAGTGTTTTATTTAGGCTTCTATTGAAAGAATATGTTTCCTATTTGCAGGTTGGCAAGTTTAGAGGTTAGTAGTTAATGGATGTGGGAAGTAGAAGAATGGAAGATATAGTTGACTATGGGTTTGATTCCACTGATTTTTTCTTTATTTAGTCAAAGATGCCACATTAGGCAAATGAGGTGGAGGCATAGAGTAAAATTGTTCCTATGGACCTAGGAAACATCCATTTTCTTCAACCTAGAGAGATGGTTGTGTTTGAAGGCATCACTAATACCTATCTTGGGTTCCCTACCAAACTGGGTTGGAGTCTTCCTTTGGTGTATGGTTCACAAAACTTGCAAGGGGGAAGAAGCCTCAACATAGAAATTAGACAGTAAAAAGTATGCTCATCCCTCAGGTCAAGTTTCTGGTGTTTCTCATAGACACAAGCTGCTATAGACAGGGTTAGATTGGGAAGATGTTAATTTTTTGCATGTGGAAGGCCTTCTTTTTGGTTTTTTTAGTGAAGGGATCGAGATTACTCTAGAGAAAAGTTTGAATAATGGTTTTTTAAATAGACCCTCCAAGGGACTGGGAAGAACTCCTTTGGAGACAATCCATCAACTTCTTAAGGGGAAAAGAGAAGGTCTGGGGGTCTAGGCAGTGGAAATAATTAGTCGATAGAAACCCTAGGGGTACAAGAGGCTTCAGATGGTTAGCACCACCTCAAGAAGAAGAGAAAGATAGGAAAGTGTGTCAATATAAAAAATGATGACCAAAATTTGGTATTGGGGGAGGATGTATAACTAGGGGAAGTAATGGAGATGTCAAAGAAGGTGGTGTTGGGATGGGAAAGAGGAAGGGTTTTCTTGGTGGAGCTCCTGTGAAATTGGATAGAGATAGAATGGGGACAAGTGTTGAAAGTTCTTCCTATGGTAAGTACCCTCTCTCATGGTTGGTTTATGATCAAGTTCAATTCAGAAAATGTGGCCAACTAAGTCCTTGGAAAAACATGGAGTATAGATTCCACCTCAGTGATGATGAAACAATGGAGTCCATGTTTGATGCTAGCCATGGAAAACTAGAAAGTGCTCTTGTGTGGGTAACGCTTTCAGGGCTACCACCACAACTCTAGTCGAAGGATGTATTTAGGGTTATAAAGAACAATTTAAGGTCTTCCTTAGAGGTTGATATGTCTTATGAAACAAGCAAGAAGATGGTTATGGAGAGGGTTCTAGTAAATCAAGATACTCATGAAGGCTTATTCACTTAATCGAACATATGTTATCGAGGTTTTACTCACAAACAACTCCTATACTATGAAGGGATACCCTTTAGGGGCATGGGTGTCACAAATATGGTTACATGATGAAGAATTGTATTATTCCTTTTACGGGCAAGGAAGGGAGAACGGATTCACTTCTTGGAGGCTACAAAGGGGATATAAGGGAAGAAAAAGGATGTCAAGATAAGGATATCCTCACTCTAATACAACTAAAGAACTCAACGGAGCCTATGCAAACGGATGGTGGCAATGAAGTTGTGGGCGATGCATCGACAAAGTTTGGATTGCTTGTTTCTCATGTCGATGATCCCTCCTCTTCTAGTTCTCTATCGTTGGGTAATTACTCTTCTACTTTTTTGGTTTCTTGTTTAATTAAATTTGTTTTCTCTTTTGACATGAGATTGGGTTCATCTTCTCCTTCTCAATCTTTATCATATGAAAATCCTCTCCTTGGCTCTAGTTTTTTTCCCATTAACTGCCCCCCGCCCCTCCCCCCATCTTTTTTTGGTGGCCCTTCCCCATTATCAAAAATCCATGGCTATGGAAGGAATTGTCACTTTTTACTTATATATATATATATATATATATATATATATATATATATATATAGCTTTTGGGGCATGTGGTATTGATAAGTCATGACATTGTAACAAAACTTTATATATCAAGAATCTTCATAATTAATAATTTTATACATATCTTTATATATATAATATATATATATATAATATATATATATATATATATATATATATATATTATATATATATATATATAAATTAATTCATATCTTGATTCTTTTTATAATTAATAATAATAATTTAAATAAAGTTATACTTCAATTCTTTTTTATGATTTATTTTATTTTGGTAATATAATGTGTTGTGAAGTGTCTTGATACTTTATAAATTGATATTTATTTGTGTTTATCAATTAAATATTTTTTTTGTAAGCTTGGAAAGGTTACATCTTTATAGTGTCCAATATATCACCCTGATCGAGACTTCACATCAAAGAGTGCCTTAATAGAACACCCAATCACTGTCTATCCAAAAACCCCATGAACTTTATATATATATAATATTTATATATAATAAAATATATATATATATATATATATTCACTTTTTTGCTCATTTATTTCTTTATTTCATATAAATATAAATAAATTCCTTTCATCTTCAACTAAAATATGTGACAACTCTACTTGTTCAAAAATAAGTTCCAAAATACTCTAATAGATCAAATACACCCAGACACAAACAATGAAAAAGATCGTAAAATGCATCGTAATTCCATAAGGAATGTAGACTCCACACAACTTCTCACATCTGATGTACAAAAAAGATAAATACAATAGAATGAAAAATTGGCCTATTGAATTTCGTATTTAACCACCCTAACATCTTTCTGAGCCACTACGTTATTATAGTATATTATATATATATATGACTTATTATATATATCATATATCATTTTTTTCCACTAACAATATTAATTTTAAATTAATTCATAATCAATACTTTATATCGTTATTTTACCTTCTATATCATTTTTTTCATTATTGAAATCCAATTTTTAAACGATCTATCTTAAAACTTCAAAAATGATTGGATCAAGATTGTAAACCATCTTACAAGGAAAATGCATTACACATAAATTTTATATATCCATGCAAATTACATTTAGAAATTGATTAATAAATAAAATATTCCTTTGGAGTAGACAAATGGCCATACATATCTACATCACTGATTTGAGTGATGCCTCATGGCATATCCTTCATGGAGAATACAACAACATCATGACCACTTATTTGAGGAACACACATGAAACGCATAAAGATAATGGGTACAATAATTCTCCACTTACCTAGGGCAAAATGGCAATGAATGACACCCTTGAGATTTGCTTGGAGAGGTGTAGAATATTGGCCCACACTTTGTAGGGCCATATAACAACATTTGCCATTCACATTATAAAGGCGGTGGATAATGTTGGACCATAGCGGCCATTTTGCAACATAAATATTTTCCACCAGATGAAACATTTGTGGTCGATGCATTGTCCACCAAAGCGAGAAGTACAAAGTCTACTGGTTGTCCCACTACCACCGGTGTCTATGTTGGTTTGTACCGACAACAGGGACGCCAATACAAACATTTTGTGGAACATATAGCTTGAATACCTATTTGAAAGGAAATCGATTGAATATTTTCAAGGATGCGAAGCTCGCGTGCAGACGGATACAAAGTAAGAGTCGACCTAAAAGGCGACAGCGATACTATTCGACTTGGCTTTTTGTTGACGCAGTTTCACAACATTTATTGTCCTAACTCTTGTCTTCCTGTCAGCGATATTTTGCAGTATGAAAATTTGCATCTGGTCAAGAAATGCTAGTGCGCCTACAACCATGGCGGAGGGGCCGCAGCTGACTGTTTTTCGCTAGGTATTTGCTATGTCTTTTGCAGTGTATTAATCATGTAGATATTACGGTACTTAGTTTTTGAGATAATTTATTTAGCTAGGGTTTATCTTGTCTAGAAATTGAGAATTTTTATTGTGAGAATTCAAGGAAAAAGATGAAACATCAATCAGATAAAAAACAATCTATTCCCTAAATTATTTCTTTCTTTCTTTTTCAAAAATTTAAAGACACTGAAATGTCTACCCCACGTATCAGCATTTGCTTTTAATTATGAGATCTGTCGCTTTTTCCACGGGTATGAGGAATATTTGATCTTCAAGAAGCGGTCGACAGTGATTTGGTTACTTATTTCTGATTTCCTTTAAATATTTAACGCAATTCCACTTTGTTTTTTCGTTCCAAATATAGGAGGGCTTAGATGACAGAAAAGCTTTATTTAGCTAAATCGGGGCGCCTTGCGCTTTTATTCTTGTAAGAATCTTTTTCTTTAAGAATTCTTTTAAAATGGAGGAATTTGGACGCCAGAAAACGAATCCTCTCCGATCCGCGGCCTAAATATTAGAGAAGTCGTCGTATTTAGGGCAATAAATTGGCTTGAATTTTGTGCTATTTCCAATCCCCTTCTCAAATTTTATAATTTAGTTTTACTTCGGCGTTGGCTATTTATCAGACATTACCACTTCAAAAAATATTTGAAATTTTATGATTTTTATAACAAAATTTTAAAATTTTTGATATTTTGAAATAATAAGAATTCATTTTTCATTAAAACGAATTTGAAATATTAAAATTTAAAATTCCAACCATTCATATGAATTCTACACAGTTAACTTGTTCGCCAAGTTCTTTTTTTACCGGCTTGCTGGTTCTCTTTTAAACTCTTAACAGAATATTCAATTTTTCGAAGCAGCAATGCAATAATTACATACGTCCAAGAAACCTCGGCACCAGGACTCACCTATGTGAATAATGGAAGTTAATAAAGGAGTGGTTTATAGTGTAATTTTTTGGATTTTTGGTGTATCAAACGAATTGTAAGTTTCTGCTGTATCCGAGTATCAAAACTTCTTAGAGAGTACCCACATGGTAACTTTTGAGGCGGCCTTGAACTATTTGGTTCCTAGGGTTCCAGAAGCTTGAGCAGGTGACAATGCCGTTTAGTTTTTCTTTTTTAATAATAAAATGCCCTCCGTGTATATATTTTTATTATCTCATTGTTAAAGAAAAACACCTTACGTCAGCTTCTCGTCCAGGCCTGATCACGACGGGTAGATACAGTGTTGACGACGTTTATGATGCCTTGGTGACCACCTAGGTATTATACGAGCCTTATATGATGTTGCTTACAAAGTCTTTTACAAGAAAGAACCCCGGAACGTGAATTTACAGTGTATTTCTAAAGAGATTAGGGTTCTTCAACAGTTCTATAACATTTGTCGCAGAGCCTCACACTCGAGCTGTTGTGTTAATCTTCGATTTGATTCATTTGAACGATGTTCTTGCTACATGGGAAAGTAACAACCACGACGACGACCCCGACGCCGCAAAAAAAAGAAAAAAAGAAAAAACGTACGGTGGTAGCTGCAAAGAACTTAGCCTGCAATTTTATGATTAGGAAATATTGCCAATCAATAAATTAAATGTCTACAATGTGTACATTATATTTCAGTTGGAAATAGCAACTTGTGTACCTCGTTAAACTGAATTCCTCGCTATTTACTATAAAGAGTACAAAATTATCCCCATGGTATGTATCTAGGCTAATGATATAATCATGATTAAATTAGTTTTTATGTTAAAATAAGTTTGATTGAATATAATATTAATGGAAGTTAAAAGCATATATATATATTAAATAGTTGATAAATGTTTATAAAAATCAATTTATAATAAATATCTAAACACCTGTTTTATTATATTATTGTTAAAATTAAAAAAGAAATTGAATTATTTTATTAATGTTAAAATTTATTTTAAAAAAAAAACATTTTATCTAACACTAAATTATAAAGTTATTATTATTATCATCATTATTATTAATGATAAAAACATTAATATATAAGTTAAACATATATAGATTAAAAAAAAAACATGTAAAAAGACTCTTAACAATGGAGATTCATTCTTATAAATAGACTTTATTGCAATATCATGGTTCATCAGTACTGACGGAGGCTTCACTCGGGGAGTAATATCATACTACATGGGTTCATATTGGGGAATATATATTGAGATAAAAAAGATAATATATATTGAGCATATAGGTAAAGGTTTTTTATATTGGCATATATAAAAAATGGAGCTCAAAGTTAATAAAAAAAATAAAGGTATAAAAATGTTAATGAAAAAATGGATACCTACAATATCTAATGAAAGTACAAATTTTCTAAATTGGGAAGGTGTATAGGGTTAGTATTGGTAAAGGTTAAATAATTTGATTTTTAAGTGTCAATACCACTTGCCCAAAAACCATAACTCATTACACATAACACTAGTCCATATGATACATTTTTTAATTAATGAATTGAATTAGAAGTGTAAAAAAACATACCTACTTCTGAAATAAATCTCAAATTTTTATTTGTGTATATTACAAGAATATTAAGTTAAACCTTACCATCAACTTAATAATTATTAATAATTAAAATAAAGTTCTGGAAGCTCAATTCTAAAATAAACATGTCTATCAACAAAATTAAAAATTATATATAAAAATTCAAACTAGCATCTAAAATAAAAATTAATCAAATAAAAATAATAAATAAAATATAAAACATTCATTAAAAATAAAATGGGAAAACTATAATGTAAATATGTACAAATAATAGAGAAAAGAGAAGGAAAAAAAAATAAGGGTAAAAATGAAAGTATAGAAAATATATAAGAAAAAGAAAAGATAAATAAATAAAGAAAGAGGAGAAAGTACATGAGGATTGAAAAGAGAAAAAAGATGATAAATATGTTAATTGAAGGAGAAAAAAGTTATAATATAAAAATAATTTAATTTTTAAAAAGTGAATTGTAGATTTCAAAAAAAATCTACTTCCTTTTAAACTGTGTTTCCACTTATAATGTTGAGGGTTGATTTGGGGTTGTGCCATTGTCCCATGCATTTAATGATGGTATTATTTATCTTCTCAGTAATTATTAATCTTTGATATAATGAGTGAAAGCTAAAGTAGGGTTGTAATTCATCAACTTGGAGGAAAAGAAAAAGAAAAACTTATTCATCATTATGTAACTTACTCCTTTAACTTTGTTAATAACTATAAATTTCTTAGGCTTTATTTTAGTTTCTAAACAAAAACAATGATTATTTGAACAATTAAAGTTTTACAATGTTTGGGACTTGATATAAATACATCAAAAATATGTTGAAGATGTGCAATAACATAGTTATATTGGAAATATATTTAAGATGTGCAATAACATAGTATTATTTACTTTAAACATGGATGAGTTATTTAAATTGATTTTGAATTATGTACAAGAAAGCATAAAACTTCCCACTATATTTGGTTTAGGATTATCTATTTTAATGTGTAAAAAAAAATACCAAATATTGAATTACTATATTTGGTTTAGGATTATCTATTTTAATGTGAAAAAAATACCAAATATTGAATTATTATTTGAAGTATTGAAACAATAAAAATAAAAAAATTCTATATTCTATATGGTTAATATTTATTAGTGGAATACTTATTTTCATATTTTGTTCCAATTAAATTTTATCAATATTTTTTTCCTTAGAATTATATATAATTAAAATATGTATATCATCACTATGAATTTAAAAATTATAAAGAATTTTTTTTTTGTAGGCTGGGGCGGGACTCTCGATTTACATGTCCATTACGTATCCCTCAACGGGGAAGGATAGCCCAAGAATTTGAACCCAAGACTTCCAGTTCGGTGAGACTTCATTTCCATGGCCATTGCCACTTGAGCTACCCATGTAGAATATTATAAAGAAAATTTAATTAATATATAAATTAATGTTAATAAATAAATTTAATGTATTTTAAAATGAAATATAAAATTAATTAAAAATAATAAATTATTTAAATTTTGATTATTATAATAAGAAATCTTCTTTCATATTTTACTTTGAAGAAATCATCCCATTATCGATATGAAATATTGCGTAAATTAAAATATCCAAAGTTCAAATCAATTAATACTAAAACCCTTAAAATAAATAAATACTATATAATATTAGTTTCAATCTAAACTAAAACCATTTAACCCTGCGGCGCGCCCCACCACACATATATATGGGGCCAGCAAATGAAGATTTTTATATATACAGGAAAGCAAGATTTGCTTATATAATGTTGTGTGTAACGGTGGCCATATATTAAGCATATCCAGTCAGGTAATAATTGTATGGTCGGTATAATCTCCACCAAAACATAAGATTCAAGTTTACTCATCGTTCCACCAGTGTCCCCTCGTTATAAAGATGAAGTCGCTGATGCAAACCCGACGACCAATCTCCATCACACCACAATACTCACGGAGATGGAGCTGTAGGAGATGGTTCTAGATCTGGATAGATCAACAAGGACCATAGTGTTCCCTCGTTATAAAGATGAAGTCGCTGATGCAAACCCGACGACCAATCTCCATCACACCACAATACTCACGGAGATGGAGCTGTAGGAGATGGTTCTAGATCTGGATAGATCAACAAGGACCATATCTGAGATAAAGATCAGTGTATCCATGCATAACATCAAGAATATCGATCCTTTTAACCGTGAGAGACAATAGAAACGCGACAAATTTTATCTACGAATGCCAACAGAGGGGTGACAAGGTTTGTCAATGAATATCGATCCGATCCCTTTTACCTGTGGATCTGGATCCCTTCTTTTCAGTGGGGAACAGCAGAAAGGCGACAGGTTGATTTTGGCATCTCACATTTATGGAAAAAATATCTGGTGTCATTTTGTCCCACCACACAATTCGGGCCAGAGCAATTCGGTACTCCGCCACGCCTACCCCCATCTTCCAAAATGCCAGGCCAGATGGATCTCTGCGCCACCTCACATATCCCTCTATGCCACGCTGTTACAAACGAAAGAACTGACTTGAATAAAGGGAACATCTTAAAGGCAGCCCATTCGCTGCAATACCCTTTTCCGACACATTTATTTTTCGAAACGCTTTCTTTCATTAATAAAAAGATAATAAATTCTCTGTAGATTTCCATGCATGGTCTCTTAGATTCCCTATCTGTGGCAGTGTCTATTTTCCCATATTTCTTATACAAAATTTGTCACTAATTCCCATACCAATGCCTCTGTTTGCATATATATTCCCTATCTTATCTATACGAGTATAACTATATTTTACTTGCCTTGCATATATATTCCCTATCTTATCTAAACGAGTGTAACTATATTTTACTTGTCCACAAAATAGAAAGGAGTTCCCTTATCAGTTCTGGTTTATCAACAATTTCACCAACCTAGTAAGGAACAATTTTTTACATCAAAATTCTGGAATGAATTTCCTAATTGGCGTAAATACATCCAGTATTCGTAAGTTTGTCTTGTAAATATGCCGCGAAATGGTACTTGATTTTGAGTTGATTTTTTTTTTTAAATAGATCAACAACCTGGTTCTGTTCTCCGTGTGTAATGTTCTGAAAGGTGGAAACCAAGATTCTGATGTGACTCATCCAATGGGAAAAGATATGTAGGCGGAAAAGTGTAATCTTTGACTCAATCTAAGCATCTTCATAATTTTGCAAAATCCAGGACACCCCAAAGCGCAATGATCTCAACTCTATTATTTGTCCCCGTCCTCCCTGCCACTATAAGTGATAAAATAAATCGCGCTGGCTCAAAAATAATGTCAGCATCACATCTACATCTTCTCTGTTGAATAGACCCATCAAAATAACCTCTAAGATAGATCCCCTTAATATTCTGGTATAAAATCTTCATTATTTTTACCACTGTCTTCTTAGGTCCAATCTCAGAAAAATATGTGATGGTCTTCATTACCACCTCCCAAACCACCGATCTCTTTTGTTCAAACAGCCAAGCATTTCGACTACACCATATGGCCTAAATGACATAAAAAGGGAGAGTGCGATAATCAGGGATGGCCTTAGACCATGTGATGAAGCAGTTTTCAAGTGTATGTTGTGTCTCAAACGATCTAGCTTAAGGATGACGTAGAAGGGGAGACTGTGATAATCAAACGTGGCCTTAGACCATGTGATGAATCAGTTTTCAAGTGTATGTTGTGTTTCAAACAATCTAGCTTAAAAAAACCATCACCCCTGTCTACACCTCCATGGAAAATGAAAAATGAATAAGTGGTTTGCCCAACCTGCACATGAAGCATAATCCCCAACCTTATGAGCCTCTGCCCGGTAAATTATCCCACGTAAGCACTCTTCTTTTGTGTATGGCTAACCACCCACAACAAAAAAAATTCCTAAGGTATCTCCCACCCCCAAGGTGCCTTCAACCATGAGTTGAATTTCAAAGTTTTGAAAGATTATTGTATATATCGTTGACTTTGGAGTATCCATCTTTTGTTGGGCTTTTCGGACACACAGATTTAGGGGGAACACATTAAAGGCCGCCCATTCACTGCACTGCCGTCTCCCCACCCAATACATACAGATAGCGAACATGTATTCAGCATTGGCACTCGTGTGGTCCGGCGAGCGTCGTGCTGCGCTCAATATGACGTCACGACGAAGACGGACAAACTGGTACGTTAGCGATTGCGCTGTTAGTGTTGGTTTGTGCCGACTGGTCTTTAATTAGTGTGAATGACGTTATCGATACATTTTGTCAAACACGTAGCTTGAATACGGAGGAAAGTTGTTGATTTCCGGAACGTCAAGTTAGTGTGCAGACAAATAAAAGGAAAAAAAAAAAAAGAAAGAAATTATTTTAAAGTGTATGAGGTTAAAAATAGTATATGGAATAGATTGTTTTTTTCTTTGTTTGATGTAGAGGGATAAAAGGAAAAAAGAGAAAAAAAAAATATTTTAAAGTCTATATGGGACAGATTACTTCTTCATCTGCTTGATGTATTTGGCTTTTTTCAGTGAAGGTTCATAATAAATGCACCCGGCTTCTGGACAAACTTCCAGCTAAATAGATTATCCCAAAAGCTAACTAGGTTATCTACATAACTTTCTTTGTTGTTTTTAAGGTCCCACATTCTAAACTGAAATGTTTTTCTGTTTCCACTTTTCCTTAAGAACAAAAAATACATACCCTTTACTCCCACACTTCATTTGACCTTTTCCAACGCCCTATTTTACAACCGAATGAAACTTAGTTAAAATGTAACTGCAATACAGCTTGAATTGGCTTTATGTTCGCGTAGTTTCACAAGATTTCATGGCGTGACTCGGATATTCCATTCGATGGTATGAAAGATTTTGGATGCGGACAAGGAATGTGAGTGCTATCATGACGGACGGGGCCATTGCTCCAAGTGCTTTTCGCTTTCCAACTGACATGTCCGTTCCCATGCTTCAAAGGCTTAAGGGTACCGAAAGTCTCAATTACTTGCATCTTCTTTTCTCTATGGTAAGCAAGTAACTCTCAGGCCTGTGACTTTTTACAGTAGAGTGGCATCTGCGTGATCTATATCCTTCGAGAGGTGGTTGCCTTTTGACTGATTTTGGTTAGTTATTTGTTATTTTGTTTCTATATTTAAAAAATAAAGGTACCTTGCATTTTTATTATAAAAAAAAGGGAGGATATGGACGCCAGAAAAAGTGAATTGGGTTAGTTATATGAAAGGAATGCATTTTGCGTTTTTATTTTTGCTAAACGCAGGAAACGAATTTTCATCGATAGGTTGCCTAATAGTTCACTCGCCGTAGTCAGCACGGGAAATTTCCTTACATGTTTGCTCAGCCTAGTTCTTTTTGAGAATTTGAATATAAATTTCTCTCTTTCGGCGATACGCATCTTACGAATGATTGCCTTTCAGAATAATTCTCAGCAAATATTAAGAGTATCAGAACTTCTTAGACGGTGGCGACTTTGTACCCAGCATTAGGCTCTTTGGTTCCCTACGTTCTCGGCTTACTAGCTTGAGGCGGCTGGTTATTCCGTTTTGTTTTCTTCTTTAATGGTAAAATGCCCTGCGTGTACGTATTTTCATTATCTTATAGTTAAAGAAAGCACCTTGTCGATAAACGATATGTCAGCTGCTCGTTACTTCCATCATCTGATAGTTAAAGAAAGCATCATCTTGTAAATAATCGATATGTCAGCTTCTCGTTATGGATACTTCTTCATGCCCGATTAGGGCGGATGGATAGACTTTTTACCGCCTTTATGTTATCGAGGTGACCACCTGCGAATAAAAGTCCAACTATTATGAGATTACGTGCTGTTGCTTATAAGTCTCTGGCAGGTAAGGTCCCCAGAGCATGGACTTTGCAGTATTTTCTAAAGAGATTACGGTTCTTTTCATCAGCTCTATACCGATACTCGAGATACCAGAGCCTTACACTCGAGCTCTTGTGTCAATCTTCAATTTGATTAGCACTCTTGAGGTTTTTTACGGTTCTTTTCATCAGCTCTATACCGATACTCGAGATACCAGAGCCTTACAATCGAGCTCTTGTGTCAATCTTCAATTTGATTAGCACTCTTGAGGTTTTCGATCGAAGTTTTTGCTGAATTTATCTAAAAAGGGGGTATTTGTATGTAAAGTTGTTAAAATAAACTTCAAAGAAGTTTATTTTGTGCACGGGTTTCCCACTTCAGTAACCTGTTCTTTTATGCTGAGGAAGTATTGTCAATAAAGAAATATCGCCGTGTATTGTTCCCAGTTAAGTGGGAAACAAGCAGATAGCAACATGTGGATATCCTTCTCCTGGAATTCCTAGCTCTCGCCAATCAATACTACAAATTGTTCCCTGTTGCACCCATGTCAATCATGCTAAGTTTACAAGTAGCATACAAAGAGGATATTTGCCCCATTTTCAGGATCCGCTTAGACTACAAATCCAAAGCTTAATTTCTGCAAATTGAAGTTGTATGTTGAACTGTTTCAGACCAGGCAACAAATTGCTGACATTATTGAATAGGTGTGGCATAAACTATTGAATAGCAGTGTTTCCTGGGATATTACTCTGGTATTATTGATGATGTCCTCGCTGACCTTAAAGGTTGCTTGGATAAGATCTTCGGATACATGTCCGAACTCCTAATTTGTTATCTCTGTGACTATATCTGATGCTTACATAATTTAAAGATTTCAATTTAAGCAGATTTGCAACCAGAGCGTTTCTTTCAATCTGGCATTCCGAAATTTGACAGTCAAGATATGCTGCTTAAGGCACAAAAAGAAGCATGAAAAGAAGGACGAGAAGACGTGGAGAGGTACATTTGATGGGCATTTTATCTTATTAATGAATCATTTTAAGTTATTATAGGCTTGTTTTGCATTTCCCGAATATCATAGATGGGAACTTGCAGGAAGGATGGCTAGGAATGATTGTCTCCGTTTTACATGCCTGCAGCTAATTTGGCCTACCCTTATAGTGAAGAAATGGCTAAATATCAAACCGAATGTTGACGAGTTCAGTCAGGATGAACCGGATAATGAAAGTTACCCTGAGGATGATGGTATGATACATTTTCTTGGATAGTTGGAAATTTTCATGATTATTTGAATTTATCTATTGTATTTCAATTTTTTTGGAGCAAATATCTAGTGTTGCATGCTGATTAAAACCTTTGTCAAAATTGAATTGTTTTTGTGTGAGTTGACAGATTCAAGCAGTGTAGAACAAGACCCACTTAGCGACAATGAGAACGACAATGAAAGGAACCAAACTATATTCTGCTATCAAACTTCAGGTACGGCTATGAATTTTAATTTTTGAACTTTTGGTTTAGGTTTGCTTGAACAACCTTCCTTTTTTATATTCTTTTAGATATTGTATTGTTCTTCCTGCATGGAATAACGGTCAATATTATCTTTACTTTTTAAAAATGGAGTGTATTCAACTTATTGAAATTTAAAAAATTACAACAAAAATATAATTATATAAAGCATTTAAATAATGTCTACTAGTAAAAAAATTGCATTCGAAGAAATTGAATCCATTTCCATCCATATTAGATCTATATTTAAAATAAATCTATGCTAATTGTAATCTGAATTCCATGAAAAAAGAAGTATCCGATACATATACATCAGTAAAATTCCAAGTTTCGAATGCTATCCAATGCTACACCATTAGAGAAATTCATGGTATCTGTGCAATTTCAAACCGAAAATTGTTTCCATGGGTATTTCTTCTAGCCACTAAATGTTTCTTGGTTTCAAAAAAGTTCCATGGCTTTCTCTGTCTTCGAGTTTTCACAACGCAACGAACAAGCTAGTGAATGCTTCCTGTACATAATGAAATTATTGTTTTGCGTTGGTTTTTAATATGCTTGCGCTTATTATGCAGGAACGCCATCAAAATTTCTTTTGCGGAGGCTCAGAAGACGCATGTCAGAGACCCTAAGAGTGCAATATATTGATAACAAAGAGATCAAGTGTGTCTAATGGATTTTATCTAAGATTTTGTGATCAGCATCAACTGGAACAAACACTAATGGGCTTTATCTTTTCGGGAATTTTGCAGAATATCAGTAGGCACTTGGAATGTTGCTGGTAGGCTCCCACCTGACGATCTGGAGATTGACAAGTGGTTGGGTATTAAAGAACCTGCAGATATGTATGTGCTAGGGTATGTGATTTTACTTCCATCCAAACCGATCTTTATAGTTTTGTGAATGGCGCATTCTATCTTGACATTCTTCAAAACCTGCTTCTTTATTTAACTGTTACAGAGGATGTCCTGACATCAATCCTTAATTGATGAGTACAAGAAACCTAAGAAAGATTTATGTGCTCATCCAATAGAAATAAAGCATGCTTTTCTGAAATGAGAGGTAGAACAAGTTGGAAAAAATTTAGCAAGAGAACAACCCGCTCTAAAACTTAATCAGCATTCAAGGGTACTTTAGGTTGGAAATGAAAACCAGCAAAAGGGTAAATCAATGATATGATAACTTTTGGAGAACATGTGTGATTCTCAAATTAGCATAATTCCCACACATGGCTATTGAATATTGCAGTCTCCAAATTAGAACAATCAATATTGTTGTTAACTAGTAGTCTATCTACAAATTATATGCAGCATAATTGCAACACAACTGTTGAATATCAAATGATAACTAAAATAGTGTAGTCTAATTGTTCTACATTTTCTCCCTTTTATAGAGATATTTCTGGTCAATTCACCTAAAATCAGGCAAGGATTTGTTGGAATTGCAAGTTTGAGTTGTGTAGTCTGCACAATCTGAGTACCCCAGGGGTTCTTCTGGGCACTGAACCCATTTATACATTCAAAAACACAATTTAAACAATAAAATACTACAATCTCACTAAGAATTGTGTCATCGGATTCTAGTGAAAAAAGCCAAAATGTAGAAGAGTTACACTGTGCCCAGCATAATTGCAACATCAATGTTGATTATCAAATGATGTCTGAAATGAATCACAAAAAGAAATCTTTGTTGAAACTTGTGTATGTTTTACTTTGTGAGAAAATAATAGCTCTTGCCTTCGATTATCCCATACTATCATTTTGTTAATCTTATTGCACTGCTTAGGGATGTACATTTTCTAACTTTCTGTTAGCATGTGAGACATTCTATGTTTTGCAAGTTTGGCTAAATCCATTCACCATCAAAGATTAGATCATATCTAATCCAAGGGAAAGAGAGAATTGTCTACCACAAACATACAAAAAGCGCTAAATAGCATGCCTACTAGACTAGGGATCACCAAATGAGACTGCCCTCCAATGGGTAGACCTTCAAGAAATAACATGAAACCATGAGGGCCTAACATAAAGCCATTTGGACACCTTGAGGTAGTGGTCAAAGTGGTTGCATCTAGAGAGATTATATTAAATGGCCTCGTAACATGTCCAAACATAAGTGGATCAAAGCCCACACCCATGTCCTCCATAAATTTTAAAAGTTGAAGTTGTTTGTTTGAATGGTTGGAAGGTAGGTCTTGCACTCTCCCCACCCAAGTTCAAATCCCCAGTGAGTCTTTAGCCAATTTGTGATAAGGGTAGAAGGACAGATGCCTTTTGGGATAGTGACCCCTCAAATGCCTCAAGATGTCTCAACCCTTGCAAGGTCATAAGTTCCTTGCTAGGTGAGATCATAAGTTCCTTGCTAGGTGTTGAGAAATCTAGAGGCCGTTAGATTAGGTGATTTCTCTTACTTTGATAATTGCTTGTGATGTATTTTTACTTAACTTGATTAGCTTCTTCTTTCACTTGATTAACATTATATTCTCATCATCAAACAACTACCAAACTATGAAGATCAAATAGACAAGAGGACACAAAATGTAGGCTGCAAGCCAGGGCCAAAACCTCTTCTCTTGAGAGGAAAACCCACAAGAATTCTTCTCTTCTTATAGAATGTTCAAATGACGAATTCCAAGAACTAAGACCCTTGTCAAAGAGTCCTCCAAGACCAAGTCAACTCCTCCTTCTCGAAGAACTCTTCCAACTACTTTGACCTAGCAGCTTCCAACAATTTCAACCTAGCAACTTCCAGCAATTTCTAGTAACTTCGACCTATCAACTTCCAGCAACTTCGACCTTCCAACAATTTTGACCTAGCAACAGCTTCAACTTCCCAACAACTTCGACTTCCCCAATAACTTCTTCTACAACTTCGACTTCTCCAACAATTTCTTTTGTAACTTCGACTTTCCCAACAACTTCTGCAATTTTGGTTTAGCAGCTACTTTAGAAACCCTAACATGAGAGAGAGAGAGCTCCAAAACTTCCATCTCTCTTCTCTTCTTCTTTTCCTTGAGCTTCATCCTTTTTCCTTGTCTTCCAACTTCTTTCTTGAGGAGATCAAACTTCTTTCTTGCTTGAAGGAATGTCTCTCAAATGAAGTCGAGGTTGCCATATATATAGGCTTCTTAGGAGGTCGACTTGATCCTTCTTGTAGGCCGACTTGATCCTTCTTGTAAGCCGACTTGTTTGACAGGGTCCTGGAGGGTCTTTATGACACTTTTGACTTTACAAAAAAAAAACTTTACAAGATACAACATGCCCAAAGGGGTCTTACATGTATGATAATGACTCTTTTGACTTTATAATTCTATAACAAACATGGGAGCACTCAATGGGTGCTTGACCTACAAATAAATTTATCTTAAGCATGAAACCCATGCATCAAGAATGACAATAATAAATATCAAATATATAAAATCATAATTCACTATGAAAGCCGAACCTAGTTACACATTTAAACGCTCCCTCTTAGCTAGGGAGGTATCCATAATCCACACATGGTGCTTGGACATTCTCATACTGAAGAATTCTCATAAGAAGAGTCAGATTGGTAAGCCATCTCATAAGCTATTTTATCAACTTATATTTGTGCATCTCATCATATCAACCAGCATTGTCATATAGCAAGGCCTTGAGTAACAACTCTATCTCTCCACAAGATCAGAGCATAATGTTGGCGAGACAATGACTAATAGACACCTTTCATCATTGTCTCTCAAGGCACATACCCCATTCAGATGTTCACAAGGTATGCCTTTTTAGGACCATTCCTGTCTTAGAGTAACACATCCTCAAAGAATTTCCTCTTCGACTACTCTTGCCTATTAGATGCCCTACCACATCCTCAAAGTGTAACAAAACCAATCTCACATGCTGATCCAATCCTCCATTCTTTCTTCATAACATGAAGACAAGAATGATGTCTATCTCTCCCTCTCAACTAGGGAGGATCTACCCATTCCTATAAAAGGAATTGTTAATTTAACATGTATCTTTTCTAATAATTATATATTTAAATCTTCAAATGAAAGTAGAAGTAAAACAGTGAACAAATAGAAGAAAAGACAAGATAATGAGACATAGAGATTTGGCAATGCCAGGGCAAAATCCACTTTGGGGGAAACCCTTAAATTTTTTCTTCTTTTTTTCTTCTTGTCAAAATAATGTCCACTAGCAAAATTGTCAATTTACAAATACAATAGTCAAAACATTGACTTGTCAATGTCAACAATAGTCAACCCAATCAAATCTGTCCAAGAAGTCAACTTTGGTCAAACCTCGGTCTACGATTTTCAGCCTCCATTTCAGGCTTGCAATTAGGCCCTGCAACAGCTCGGTCAACCCATTCAACGCAGGTCAAAACTTGGTCAAAGTAGCCCAAACAAACTTGGTTAAGGTCAACGTAGCAGTAGGGCTAGTCAACGCATGGTGAGCTTAAGTTGATTACAAATTCCCCGAATATTCAGGAATCCGACAGACATGGGTGCGGTCAAAAAATTGACCATGCCATGTCCGTCGGATTCCCGAATATTCGGGGAATCTGCAATCGACTTAAGGATGGCTGTCAACACATCAAACTAAGGTCAAAATTTTGGTCAAACAGTGTCTCGGCCTCCTCTGGCAACTCAGTCAACCTCAGAAGATGAATTCAGTCAAAAACAGAGAGATAAATGCTCCAAAACAAGCCTGAAAATTCTCCTTTCTTGCTCACATGTGTGAGGTCTTCTTATAATTGGATGAGTGAATGAGTGAGTGACAAATGAAGAGGCTTGATTTGTATTTATACCCATCTTAGGAGGTTGAATTCCTTCATGTGGGGCTGACTTGTCCAAATGTAGGCTAGTAGACAAAAAATTAAACTTTGTGGTTGTACCTCCATTTGCTAGGGTTGCCAAGGGTAGTCTTGCCTTGTAAGAGGACTAGAGGGAGGAGATTAGTCCTCTAGCTACCCTAAACATCAACACTCCCTCTCAGTTAGGGAGAAATCTCAGAAGAAGATCATCATCATGATAGAAGGAGTCATGCTCCAATATCCACATCTGCTGCTCCAAGAAGAAAAACAAACAGAGTAGTCCACAAGACACTAGGAATATTTTTCTACCACAACCAAGTCCATGGAAATCCTCAATGACCTTGGTAGAGATCAACAATCCTAGGTCTCAACTGATCCTTGCCACATATGATCGTCATCGATCAAGTGGAAGAACATCTACATCCAACTACTTAGGGTGATCAAACCTAAGTCTCTCCAACATCTTGCTAGTCAAGAAAATGTAAACCTCACAAGAATTAACCGAGCCTCACAGCCCCTTTCCAAGGGCGGCTTGTACGTAGGATGCATGTTAGGTGTGTACTCAGCCAAGTCCATGGCACCATGAGTTCTAGTACACCTACAAGCCGCATTGCTACTCCCCCTCCACCAAGTCCATGGTGTCATAGGACGGGGGAGAGCATGCTCTATGTTCTTGATTAGTTGTGGTCCCTCTTAAGGAGGGACACATTTTCCTGCACACTAAGCTGCTCTTTGAATAGAAGAAACTTTGTCTTTGTCAATGGCTTGGTAAGTATATCTGTAATAAGTTCATGTGTAGGTACATGCTAAAGTTTCATTGTACAACGCTGCACCATATCTTGAATGAAGTGATATCTGATGTCGATATGTTTTGACCTGTCATGAAATACAGGATTTTCTAAAAGATTAATCCCACTTTGGTTGACACAATATATAATAGTGGTCTCGAGCATGGTTCCAAATAAGTCTCCAAACAATTTTCTCAACCATACAGCTTCACAACTAGACATACTAGCTGCAATGTATTTGGCTTTAGTTGTACTCAATGCCACTGATGTTTGTTTCCTGCTCATGTAAGAAACCATAACCGATCCCAAGCTGAAGCAACATCCGGAGGTGCTCTTTCTAGCAACCACATTACTGGCCCAAACAGCTTTTGTGTACCCATAAAGTCTCAAATCCTTGTCAAAAGTATATCTCTAGCCATAGTTAATTATGCCCTACAAGTATCTCAATACATGTTTAGCTTCTATCCAATGAACATGATGTGGTTCTACCATGAACTAGCTCAAAGTATTGGCTGCAAAACATATATCGGGCCTAGTGTTGACCAAAAACATCAAGGCTCCAATCAGCTAATCATATAGAGAAGGATTTCACAAGATAGGACCAGCAACATCTCCACAAAGTTTCTTGAAATTGGCTTCCATAGGATATTTGTCTTTATTCAAGAAAAAGAAATATTATTTTATAATATATGTCAATGAGTTTCTTTCTCATTGAAATAGGTCTAGCACTAGTTTAAGTGCTATTTTATTATTTTAATTATTAGGATTTTGTTTTGTTTAATTGTTAATATTAATTTTTATAATATTTTAGTCTAAAAACAAAAAAAACTAATCCTAAATAAAACAAAGTCTAAAAAAAAAAAAAGTTATCTTTTATTGAAATTCTGTTTTATTTTATGATTTTATTTATTCTAAATAAAACAAACAAAACTATAACAAATCTAATTAAACTTTCTTCTTTCTTTTCTTTTTCTTTTTCTTTTTTAGTTTTATTTTTTTTTTCCTCGACTTACCTTTGGAAAAAATCAACCTAGGACATAGGATCTTGATGGAGGATTAAACATTTTCACCCTCAAGACACTTACTCTTACATCTCAGAAACCCATTTGACATAATCTCTACCAATATAATCTAGCAGATTATGCACTGGATAACCTCTAGATTCTAATGAAAAATTATTCCGGCTTTGGGTTAGGTTGAAGAAACTCTGTCGATCATGGATCGGTGAGACAAAAAAACCTTCTGGAACGTAGATTATCACTAGAAAATTAGGTCCACCTAGGCAATTTACATACATGACTCAGATCTGTTAAGATTATTTACAATTTACACATGCAGACTGGGTTTACAAAACAATATGATCGGGCTGATGATGATAGGCACAGACACGTCGCTCAAGCGCTATTCTTTTTGCGAAAAAGGGGGTGTACTACTAATGGGTAGTTGACACGTAGTGGTCAACATCTGGCTCCACTTGGGGACACGTTGCTGCACTGTAAGAATGTGAGAATCCAAAATCTGCATCCACGCAACACACAACAAAACATAAGTAGCGTCCGTCCAAAAATCATCATATAACATCAAGCATAGGAAAGATATAAGCTCTTCATTTATTAACTAAAAAGTAAATCTAATCCTAAAACAGAAATGAAAATGCTGAAAAAACAAGGAGCAGGGTTAGAAATACAGAAGATGCCCCATGGCATCAGATGTGTTCAATATAGTGTATACTGAGCATTTCCCTGCTTTCAGGCAAATCTGTCGGCTGCTTGTCAGATGTGCCATGTCCAATTCTGCATATGGTAGGACTCTTTCCTATTAGAAAATCAAGTTGCTCGTGGTCGTCTGATGCATCAAATCTTCTTCTCATTTTCTTCCTCTTGCGCTTTTTCTTCCTGACAGGCTGTATCACTGATGACGTGGAACTTTCTACTTCAAAGCTCTCAGATGAAGTATGTAAGATATGCGTGACATGTCTTTCTTCATTCTGCATCTGCCCTGTAAAGGATGATGGATCAATCTCACAGGTGCCATGAGTTATAACTTGATCCTCTGTGACTAGTGGATTAACCATGTGAGCATCAACCTTATTATTAATTTCCCTTTTATCCAGGTCACCTTCAATTATCCACTTTTCAATGGAACAAAGGGCCTCATAATATGATGGAGCTTGCTGTAACAGATAAGGAGGCTCTTGATCTATTGACGTTCCCAGGTTTCTTTCATCTTCTGACCATTGTTGAAATTTCTGAACCTGTATTTTAATGGCATCTATCTGACTAGAGTGTTCAACCTTCATAGCACTGATTTCCTTGGCATGGTCTTCTTCCATATCTGTTATTACTTTATCGTTCTTTTCCCTTATGGTCATCAAGCAATGCTGCATAGAGTTTATCTCTTCCTTATGATTTGCTTGCATGGTAGCTAACTGATTATTATGATCGAACATCATGATAGTCATTTCTTCATCCATAGTTAATAACTTGTTTTGCATAGAATTAATTTCCCTATCATGATTAGCTTTCATTGTCGTCATATTTTCCTCTAAGCCTGATAACTTGCTTTGCATAAAACTAATTTTTGTGTCATGATTAATCTTCATGGCCTCAATTTCCTTAGCATGTTGATTTTACATGATATCCATCTCCCTATTACGTTTTCCAGGTGGGTGCATAAAGTTCTCACATCATTGGCATAATTAGTTTGATTTATCTCCATATTTTTTACCAGCAGCATTAGTTCTCGTATAATTTGCCTTTGATCTTCTTTTTCATTGTCATTTGTCCCTGCTTTTCCACTATCATGGATTTGATCTGCAATGGTACAGGTGGATGGCACATTCTGATATGAAGAATTGTCTTGAAATCTTTCGTCAACAGGTGGACCTTTTATAAGATTACTTTCATTCTTTTGCACAATTTTAGGGGCGCAAGGTGAGCTATCTGGATCACCATATCTATCTTTAAAACCATTGACAATGTCTTGTAAATAAGTGAAAGAATCCTTAGGACAATTGTTAAACCAATTCAAAGCATCACCCTCTAAAGAAAGGATAAAAAGACACATTTTGACATCTTCATGATTATACTGAGGGGGTCTACAATATATGATCATTATACGAGTAAACAAACCTAGATGCCTTTTAACAGCGACTGAATCACCACTTGAGAAAAAAGGTAATTTAGAAATGGCCACTTCCAGAAAATCATGGAGATTATCAGTAAAATGACATGGTTTAAACGAATAATCCATGATGAATAATGAGGGACCAAATGGATGATAGAATGAGATCTCTGCTCAAGAAAATCAATAGATGAAAGAAGTGGAGTCGCCACTTGAACAATGAATCTAATTATAGGATCCAAAAAGCAACAAACAAGCAGATATCAGGGAGTTTTCTTGCCTGGGAAAAATAAAAGAAATGGAGTCGCCACCCAAACAAGAAACGAACTGAAGAGTAGTTGCCGATATGACAAAAGATAAGGCGATGAAAAGATCCAAATGATGCCAAAAAATGTTGAATCTGCCAGCTCAAATGAGAGATGAGAAAGACGAAAGAATGATGAGAAATGAGAAGATGAATGTCGTTGAAACACCAGGGACAGAAAAACTCTATCCCCGAAAATGGCGCCAAAAAATGTTGTCGTACGAATTGTCACGACAACGCTCAGACCGGGGGTTGTCACCTTGATCCCCGATCTCTTCGTTTAAGCCTGTCTCCTGTGGCTAAGGGGGGTAGACCCTATGGGACAATGGATGACCAACTATGGACCAGTTGGGTTGGGAGACACGAGGGGAAACAAGCACCCAATTGATTTTATTAAGTTAATAGACCAATGCTTTATGGAGTTAATCACTGAATGATTATTTATCAAATGCTTGCAGAAATATGAACTCATTAACAACCATTTATCGTCAAATAACTCAAAAAAATATCAACTTTTACCAAATGCGAGATAATCGATAAATGCTCAATGGCTCAACGATATTCCAGCAATTAAAATACGAAAGATTAAATGCTTTAAATAACCACGAAATTTAAATGTTGACCAGATTTCAAATAGTTAATATCTAGATATAAACATTTTGAGCACATTTAACTTCACCACAACAGAAAAAGACTTAAAAAAAAAGTTTAAATTAGATTTGGTTATAGTTTAGTTTAGTTTTATTTTAGAATAAATCAAAAATCAATAAAAAATAAAAAAGAATTTCATAAAAGATAAAAAGTTTTTTTATTTTTATTTTTTGACTTAGTATTGATTTAGTTTTGTTTATTTTTAGACTTAAATTTTATTAAAAAATTATAATATATATTATATATATATATATTATTTATATAATTATATAGATTAAAGTCAAAAATTTTGAAAAAGGCTAATTGGAATTTTTCTTTTTCAAGTCTTTTTATGTTGTGGTGAAGTTAAATGTGCTCAAAATGTTTATATCTGGAGATTAACTATTTGAAATCTGGTCAGCATTTAAATTTCGTCGTTATTTAAAGCATTTAATCTTTTCGTATTTTAATTGCTGGAATATCGTTGAGCCATTGAGCATTTATCAATTATCTCGCATTTGGTAACAGTTGATTTTTGTTTGAGTTATTTGATGATAAATAGTTGTTAATGAGTTCATATTTCTGCAAGCATTTGATAAATAATCATTCAGTCATTAACTCCATAAAGCACTGGTCTATTAACTTAATAAATTCAATTAGGTGCTTGTTTCCCCTCATGTCTCCCAACCCAACTGGTCCACAGTTGGTCATCCATTGTCCCATAGGGTCTACCCCCCTTAGCTATGGGAGACAGGCTTAAACGGAGAAATCGGGGATCAGGGTGATAGCCCCCAGTCTGAGTGTTGTCGTGACAATCCGTACGACAACAGTATCAAAGCTAAGGTGACCCATCAAGGAAAGGGCAACTCAAGAACACTCATCGAGGAGAAACATTTTTTAAGTTGAAGCATCAAGCCTAGAAGTCTCAATCACTTCAAGGACAAGAAGGGTCTACAACCCATCATTCATCAAGGAGGTCTACAAAGCTAGAAGAAAGAGCCTTACATAAAGGCATCTACAAAGAAGAGCAGATTAAAGCAGGACCTACATCAAGCTGCAAGTTTTCAAGCAAATCTCGTCATCAAGCAAGTCCACTTGGAGAAGGCAACTTGAAGAACATCAAGATCCAAGGAAGGCAAGCCATCAAGTCTCCAAAGAGGAAGCAAATCCACTACATCTCAAAATCTATCAAGTAAGTACATGTCCCCTTCTGAATATACATCAATGTTTTTTTGCAAGGAAAGCAATAAATTGGTAGGTACCAATAACTTTCTTGCATGGAAGAAGAGGAGTGATCTACTTCTCAAGGAGAATGATATCCTAGAACATGTCAAAGGGAATATCACTATCGCTGCTAAGGAACAAACTCAAGCCTTAGCCAAGTACAATAAGGATGAGACAAGAGCTCAAAGGATTATGATAGAATCAGTCAAAGATTCTCTCAATCCCTATGTCTCCAAATTTGAGACATCGAAAGAAATTTGTGATAAGCTAGTAGAGCTATTCTCAGTCTCAACCACCGGAGAAGTAATATCTCTGAGAAATGAATTGTACAAGATGAAGATAAAAAATGAAAGAATAGCTCCCGACTTCATGAAAAATCTCTGAAATGAGAGATCGACTTCAAGAGCTTGGGGAAGTCATGTCTAACAGAGAGATGACAACTATAGTACTTAATGCTCTACGTGAGGAGTGGGGAAACTTCACATCAAGCATATATGCCAAGAAGGAAGCAACCACTCTCAGTGAAATGTGGTCTCTATGCAGCGCAGAGGAAACCAGACTTAAGGCAAAACAAAATGTGGGGTCAAAGGAACAAGCATTTGTTACCATGGCCAAAAGAAAGGGTAAATTTGGCAAGTTTGGTCCACGAAGAGCAAACAACAAAGACATGTCCAAAATCCAATGTTTTAGATGCCAAGAATATGAACACTGCAAAAGGAATTGTCCTAAGCTTAAGAAGGACAACAACAACAAAAGAAAGAGGGAAGAAGCTCACATAACTCAAGAGATGAAAGAAGAAGGAAAGAAGAAAAAGAAGGAAGACCTTCTGTATCTCTACTATGACTATAGGTCAAACTCTTTACTTCTAGACTTCTTTCAAAGTTTTGAGTAGTATAAGAGCATGAAGGAATAGAATAATATTGCATGGCTAGAACCATCCTCTAGAATCTAGAAACATGAAGTACATAGAATTCTAGATACTCATGAAGATGTAGCACCTATGATAAGATCAAAAATGCATGGATAGAAATATCTTCTAGAATATAGGAGCATGGCAGATATAGCTCAAGATATTCATGTAGAAGAAGCATACCTAGTATAGGACCCCATCCATGATAAAAGAAAAATTGATCGTGATTAAGAATATTAGAAGTCCTCCATCATCAAAAGAAACGAAACATTTGCAAGGCAAGGGTCTCTAAGATCCTATGATGGAATCTTCAAAAGAAGGTTCATGGACCAAAGCAAATGTCTCATTGGGAATCCCATTCATGGGATTCAAGAAAAGGAGAATCAAGATGAGGTATGTATACACCAAGGGTTTAGTCATGTTATCATTTGTATATTATTGAGTCATGGGATTAGTTTTATAACATGATCAAGTATGAAAGAATCTCTTTCACCATAGACATGCTCGAAAGCATGCACTACATTGGAATGAAGGTCAACAAAAGAATATGTTCACATAAGGAGCGTAGATTGTTGACTGAGAAGCAAGAATAAATGTTGACAAGTCCAGGAAGCAAGCAATGAAGGAATGCTCTCACAGGAAGCATTAGATGGTTGACCTATTTATCTGATAAGAAGAAAATGAAGAAAGAGATCAAGCATGGGAAGAACACCATGAAGGCCTTGGAGATATAAAAGGTGCAGATAACTGATTCTACTCTACAAAGATGTCATGATGAAGAAGCCATCCAACAAAAGAAAAAGCAATGTTGAAGCAATATCAAGATGAAGTCATGATGGGCTAGTAAGCATGTAAACATGCAAGTACAACGAAGCATCCATGAGAAGAACATTCCAAAGCATGGACAAGATGACAAAAGAGTAGCCAAGATGACAAGAAAACCTAATGAATGACAAGAAAGCCACTTTCCACGAAGGAAGCATGACATGACAAACTAGGGAGGAAAGTGATCGATGGATGGTGCGCTACCTAGAAGAAGTTCGAACAAAGACTTCAAGACATCAAAGAAAGGAAGGAGATCAAGCAAATAAAGGACCCTCGAAGAAGAAGTTGTTGATAAATGAAAGAGTCCCTAGTTAAGAAGGAGCTCTGACAGGTCCCTGATCAAGAGGGAGTTTTGGATCACCCTTGATTACAAAGGAGTGACAATTGTGTTTTCCATTTCATGAGTCACGCACTAGACTAGGACTAATAGTTGTAAGTCTAGATGAAGGCCATGAATGGAAATATAGACACAAGATAGACACAACATTCTTGTCTTCACTTGGGAAGAAAGAATGGGAGGATTAGGTAATCATCTGACATTCGATACTCTTTGAGGATATGTAGGGCATCCAAGACAAGAATAGGAAAGAGGACCAATATTCGTTGAGGGTTGGGAACCCAAGATAAGAATAGTCCTAGAAGGTCATACTCGGAGAACACCCGAGTGGGTATGTACCTTGAGAGACAATGACGAAGGTGTTTATAAATCATTGGTCTCGCCAACATTGTAGCTCATGATCTTGTAGAGAGATGGAGATGTTAGTCAAGGCCTTGCACTATGACAATGTTGATGGATATGATGCTATAACAAATGGATTGCTAATCCGGTTTCTCTTATGTGAATTCTTCAAGATTGATAATAGCCAAACACCTTGTAATGTTGTATGAATACCTCCCTAGTTAAGAGGGAGTGTTGAAGGAAATGTAACTAGGTTCGATCGTCATAAATGTACTTTTGATATTTGTATTTTTTTCGTGGAAAAAGGCGTAATTTTATTAATGAAAACAAAATTACATGTTGTTTTGGCAAAGATATATAGCATCATCTAGTCAAAGACTGATGATAATCAGAAAAAGGCAGAAGAAAAAAAACATAAATAGTGTACATGGTGGGAAAAGCTAGGCTTTTCTCCTCTTCTTTTTTTCAACCCTTCGGCATTCCCCTTGAGACGACACAAAAGAGACTAGTGCAAGTTGATTCCCAACATCCTTTTTGGCATTGTCCTTATCGAAGTCTGAATTGTCCAATGAGTGAATACGCTTGTTCCCACTGAAGTCTCCTTCTTCTAGAATCATGTTTATTCGCACTGGTTGATCCCGAGTTTCAAATGGGTCTTCTGGGGTTCCCCCCTGCGATTCTGATTCCGCTATTTTCTGATTATTCCCCTTTGGTGAGGTCTCATCCTCAACATCACCCTCCTCTTCAGGTTCTGGTGGGGGATATTGCCAACCTTTGGACAGTTTTCCAAGACTCTTCTTTCTTTGGGTGTCTTTTTAGCTTCTGGACACGTATTATGTAGGTGCCCTCTTTGCCTGCAATTCCTGCACCTGAAAGTTGTGTTCTCATAATCTAGAATCTGTGTCCAAATCCATTTGTTGTGGATTAGGTGAATGTTGTCCGCTAGGCTTTTGCTAAGGTCTACTTCTATACATATATGTGCAAAAGTAAAGATCCTTTCCTCCACTCGTTGGGTATCAGTCTTGATGTACTACCCAATGATGTTACCTATACCTTCAAGGACCTTGTCATCCCAGAAATGGAGGGGAAGATTGTGCATCCGAACCCAAACCGAAATTCTGGAAACGACCATGGTTTTTGCATCAAATTCAGGAAACCAAGGAGTAATGAAGAGGCTAGTTGAACCCCAGAACCATGGTCCTTCCTGATGGATTATGTCTCTAGCCACAGATGATGGAAACTTTACAATAAATAAGCCTTTTGAACATAGATGTATTTCGCAATCTAAAGACCAGTTAGTTAAAATCCAGTGAAAAAATTCTACTAGTTTTGGCCAGAAGTAGTTGAATCAGCATATAATGGCTTGGGATTTGAAAGAGACACAATGCTCGTCAGATTCAGGCATGTCTATGTTTAGTTCTGGGGTGTAGTTAAGTTGCTCCACGATGTATGGGCTACGAGAGTTTCCTACTTGTTTGTTTGATTATGTGGTTGTCTATTTTCCCTGAAGAATGTTCTTGAATGATGGTCCCCCATTTGAGTGCTTCTGCTTTGTTCCAGGGCCCCATTTGCATTTTTTGTTTTACTGGGTGTTGCAGCTCCTCCCCTGGGTCTCAAGTTGAGGATTATGGTGGAGATTGGAAGGATGTGATATTCCAACAGGAGTTGGTTGTCCTGCAGTATTCTGCCCCTAAATAACAAATTTTGCATATGCACAGGGTATCCAGTTTTTTGTGTGATGTATTGCTTCAGGAGCATCACTCTGTCTATTGTATTCACCCAAATTAATAACGTACTCCCAACAGGGGTCTTTAGGAAAATTTGAATGCAGAGAGTACTTACTAGTTGCTTGGAATCGATATCTTCACTACTGCCACGAGGTTGTATTGCTATGGATGTGCCTACTGTCCTCGTGCTCTGTTTGGTCCAGTTGTTGTAGCAGGATGGAACAGTGTGTGTCCCTGTTGAGCCAATTCGTTGGCCTTTAGCCGGACCTGATTTGATGACACGCTTGTTAGTGCGGCAATCCCAACTCCACAACCATTTCCCCCTTTTTTCCATAGGGAACTGGGCGTCCCTCTGTACTAGTTACCCCTCCAGCCCAAAGAAAGCTAGCAGGGGAGTGGGTATCGGGAGCCCCTTTGTCCCAACCAAAGCTAAGGACAGGTTATTCAGCTTTTTTGGGCGAAAAGATGGGAGGACAATCGGGGCCATGGCAGCATGTAGATAGCATCCACAAAAAATGCCCAGGGAGTTCGACCGATGAGACCCATTAACCCAAACCAGCAGAGGAACAGTAAGCTTCGTCGCCCACAACATAGCCCGTCCTTGCCACACTGCAACCGCCCACAGCAGCGCCCAACCCAGCTGCACGAGGAGAGAAAGGGGAACTGGATGCACCCACTCCAAGAGGAGGAAAAAGACCTCTGCGAATTAGAGAGGAGTGAGGGCCTCATGGTGGAGGGAGACCGAGAAGAAAACCCTTTTAGGGTCATCTGCATGTCCATATCCAGGAAGACCACATTTCCTTGGTGAAACTGAATTTTTTTGCATCCACCAGAGGCCCGATGCCTCTAACCCTTTGTTTATCCTTCACAGCCACTGAGGAGCGGAAACTGGTTATCAGACCCAAATCTGCACTTCCCCATAGAAAAACCCTAATGCTCGTCGCTGCCATTTTTTCTCGTATCGGACTTTGATATTTGTATTTCAAGAAAAAGAAATATTATTTTATAATATGTGTCAATGAGTTTCTTGCTCATTGAAATAGGTCTAGCACTAGTTTAAGTACGATAGGTGAGTCAAATAGTCAAAGGGAAATGTTGAAGGCATGTTACACCATGTATGAATATGTAAGGAAATCCTCCAAGCAAAGTCAAGTCTACTCCTATGCAAAGGCACCATCAAGAAGCCCCTTCAAGCATGCTACACCACTATAGAAACCATCTGAAGTCTACTCTTCAAGTCGGCCTACAAGCAGTCAATCAAGTTGGCCTACAAGTCGGCCTAAGAGGAGGGACAGTCCTCTATTTATAGAGGTTGTCTACTCCAATACAATGCACTCACTTCACTCTGAAATCAGTGCAAAAAGGAGGCTAACAAAAGGACGAAAAGAAGTCTTCTAGGGCAGCAAAGGAAGGGAGAAAGAAGCCGAGGTGGAAGGGCCTATTTCTCTAGAGACAAAGCCACACGTTTGAGAAAGGAAGGGTCTGCCTGCGGTCATTACAGTAGGAAACCACAGTGACATATCTCTTTGTTTTTGGCCTAGTAAACAAGGCCTATAAGGCCTCCCAATCAAGCGAAGAGGAAGGGCACTCGAGCGAAGAAGGAAAGAGGCGACAACAACAAGTAAACCATCACACGTGTGAGAATTTAGGGTTGCTGGATAGTCACATCTAGTTTGCACCTACACTTTGAAGAAGAAGCTCATTTGGTTAAGAAGGTCAAGGAATCATCATATGGGAAAGTTCTCATCAAAGGCTTGTCCTCTAGAGCAAGTATAACAAGACTTACCAACAATTGAAAGAAGAACGAAGTGCCTGAAGAAGGAAGACGAAGTGCCGGAAGAAGTACCCAAAGAAGTGTCGGGGAATAAGGTGCAGAAAGAAGGAAGGACTTGACCTATGCTTGGAGGATACTCTTGTCAGGGGTCTAGGGCCTGGCATTGCTCAATAGAAGCTTCAATAAGAGAAATTCACTAAAGGGTTTTCCTCTCAAGAGAAGAGAGGTTTTGGCCCTGGCAGAGAGCCAATATCTTGTGTTCTTATTTTTATATTTTGGTAGCAGTTTGATGAAGTACACACATATGCTCTAGTAAGAAGAAGAAGAAGAAGCTAACAAAGAAAAGTAAAAATACTCCACAAATTGTTATCAAGTATTGGAGAATCACTCTACACTACTTTTCCCTAGATTCTTCAAAAAATTTGTGTACCCATAAAGTCTCAAATCCCTGTCAAAAGTATATCTCTAGCCATAGTTAATTGTGGCCTGTAAGTATCTCAAAACATGTTTAGCTTCTATCCAATGAACATGATGTGGTTCTACCATGAACTAGCTCAAAGTATTGACTACAAAACATATATTGGGCCTAGTGTTGACCAAAAACATCAAGGCTCCAATCAGCCAACGATATCGAGAAGGATTTGACAAGATAGGACCAGCAACATCTCCACAAAGTTTCTTGAAATTGGTTTCCATAGGTGTTGCAAAGGACTTGCAATCAACCATTGCATATCTTTCCAAGATTTTGACAATATATTTTCCTTGACCAAAGAAAATTTCGCTAGCCTTTTGCCATACTTTCAATCCCAAGAAATAATGCATCAAGCCCAAGTCGTTCATTTCAAATTCAGTAGCAAGCTCCCTCTTGCATTGATCGATCGATGAAGTGGCCCTAGTCATAAATAAATCATCAACATAAAGGACTAAGATCAAAGGTGTACCTTCTTTGATTTTGAAATATAGATTTGGATCTACCCTGCTTTTCTTGAATCCCAGCTTCCTCAAATGTCTATCAATTTGCACATACCAAGCCTTAGGGCTTGTTTTAGCCCATAAAGAGCTTCTTTAATTTGCATACATATGTTCTTCTATCATGTGTTTCAAAACCTTGTGGTTGTTCAATATACACTTCTTCCTTCAATATCCCATGCAAGAAGGTAGTTTTACATCCATCTGATGTAAGGTCCACCCTTGATAGGCAGCAAGTGCAATGATAGATCTGATAGTAGTATGGAGCAAATATCTCATCATAATTATTCCCTCCTTTTGAGAGAATCCAAGTGCTACAAATCTAGCTTTGAATTTCTCAATGCTACCTTTTGCTCCATGTTTGATTTTATAGATCCACTTTGAAGATACAACTAATTTTCCTTTAGGTTTAGGGACCACTTCATCTAAACCCCATATTTTCTTCAACCAGATTAGAAAGAAGTTCCTGGTACCTAGTAAAATGCCTAGATGCCCCATTATCCACCATCCAGCTAGTGGCTCCCTCTAGAGATGCATTTGCAATAGCAACAATAAGAACATATTGAGTTTGAGGGTTATCATTATTGTTGGCATACCTTTTAGTCTTCTTGGGAAGGGGTTGCTCTTCTTCTATGCTTGCATTTGCAACGGGCCTTTGTCCCTTCTTCTTGTTATTGAAATTGTTGCCACGATTGAAGTTACATTTGTAGTTGCCTCTATTGTTGTTGTTGCTATTATTGTTCCTTCCAGCATTTCTTATTTCGAGACAATCTCTAGCATAGTGACCATAGTTGTCACACCTATAGCACTGCACTCTGGACATATCTTTGTTGTTATTTTTGGAATTTGAAGATGGCTTCCTTGACTTCCATTGAGGATGCTTCCCTTTTCCTTTTCCTTTCTTAGCATGGGCAGAGAAATTTGTTTGATCTTCTTCTTCTTGCTTGATAATGCCACAATTGATTCTTCTTGAGTACACCTACCTAGTAACTCATTGAAATCAGGAATTGTATTTTGATTGTTGATGGTTTGAATGAACAATTCCCAAGATAGAGGTAGACCTCCAAGAGCTATTTGTACTAGCTCTTCATCATGAATCTCTATTCCCAAAGAAAGAAGCTCATCCTTGATTTGAGAGATCCTCATGAAGTAGGTTGTGATGTCTTTGGATTTCTGCAATTTGATATCCCTGAGTTCGTTTATCAAAGAGATGATGTGACTCGAGTTCTTCTTCTCATACATGCCAACCAATTTGTAATACATTTCTTTGGGTTTCTGCACCTTAGATATATTAGTAATGATATGATCCCTTAGGGAATCAATAATAATTTTCCTTGCTCTGGTTTCTCCCTTCTTGTACTTTGTCTTGAAACTAGAGCTTGCATTGGAAGGTGGTTCAACTGCTTCCCTTGTCACATATTCTTTAACATCATTCTCTTCTAGGGTCACATCAAGTCTGGTTCCCCATGCAACATAGTTTGTTGCATCATTCAACTTGTCCTCAGTTTTGAAGAATGTAGATGACATATTTGCCTTGGATACTTGTTCACCAATGAAAAGAAAGAGAAAATCTTTGTGCTCCTTACACTTTCCTTCACCCCAGCTTTGATACCATGTTAATTTTACATGTATCTTTTGCAACAATATTATATATAAATATTCAAATGACAACAGAAGTAAAACAGTGAACAAATATAAGAAATTACAAGATAATGAGATAGAGATTTGGCAATTCCAAGACAAAACCCACTTTGGGGAAAACCCTTAAAATTTTTCTTCTTCTTCTTCTTGTCGAAATAATGTTCAACAACAAAATTTTCAATTTACAAATACAATAGTCAAAACCTTGACTTGTCAAAGTCAACAATAATCAACCCAATCAAATATGTCAAGAAATCAAATTTGGTCAAACCTCAATCTACAATTTTTGGCCTCCACTTCAGGCCTGTACTTCAGCCCTACAATAACTCAGTCAACGCATGTCAAAACTCAATCAAAGTAGCCCAAAAAAACTCGGTCAAGGTCAGTGTAGGAAAAGGGCTGGCAAACGCATCAAACTGAGTTCAAAACCCTAGTCAAACAGTGTCTCGGCCTCCTCTAGCAGCTTGATCAACCTTAGAAGATGAATTCAGTCAAAACAAAGAGATAAATGCTCCAAAACAAGCCCGAAAATTCTCCTTTCTTGCATGTGTGAAGTCTTCTTATGATTAGATGAGTGAATGAGTGAGTGACAAATGAAAAGGCTTGATTGTATTTACATCCATCTTAGGAGGTCGAATTCCTTCATGTGGGGCTGACTTGTCCAAATGTAAGCTAGTAGACCAAAAATTAAATTTTGTGCAGTTGGAGCTCCATTTGATAGGGTTGCCTAGGGTTGTCTTGCCTTCTA
>APFE030921227.1:0-15493 GCA_000404065.3 Pinus taeda
TCAACTTCCCGAGGTCGTAACTTTGGCATATGATCTCCGTTTGACGCGTACAATAGCTCATTAGAAAGATCTATCCGAGCACTATCATTGTTGGAACGGGCAACATCAGTCCATAGCATGGACCCATGTTGCCCCCGGATTCCCCAAAAAACGTCGTTTAGGGCCTCAAAACGGCTCCAGAAGTTCAGGACCCGAAAAACTGCTAAAAATAGTAAGTTGCGCTACAATTAAGGAAACTGAAAATGCTGAGAAAGACAATGGTGGGGGTCCATGTGGACTTGGCAGGTGGCCACCAATATCCACCTGGATCAAAAATGTAGGATACGGTTTAAATGACCATCCTTATTTTAGGAAAAAATAAAGCAAAACTAAAACTAAAACTGAATCTAAAACTAAAACTAATAACTAGCTATCTATGTATCTGTTCCTTATAGTCACAAGCGTTCAGCATTTTCTTGAGGAGAGTTGGCTGGCCAACTTCTGACTTTAGATGTCATGTGAAAGGAGAATCGGTAAGAGCTAGTGTCATTTTCTCGGTAGGATTAATGATACATTTGAGAGTCATGCATTGGCTGTGTGGTTTTACCAAGTACGTCCAGTAAGAATCCCAATTCAACTTGGTTAACCTTTTGATGGACTCTACTTTGTCTTGAGCCTGGTGTCTCTGGCTTGTCTATAGATGGTGTACATTTGGTAGATATTTACATACTATTTTAAGATAAATACCACTAGTTTTGAGTTCAAGTTTTACCTTTCACCTTTATCACTTTTTTCCTACAAATTTCTGAGCTTACAGGTGACTGAGAGATTAGAGGCTTTCGATTTTAAGAGGTTTTTCCTGGCGATGCGCACTAATCACGCATCAGAAACTGCCTCGGTTTCTTGATTTGGGCTTCACTGATGCTACTTTTTGCCTCTTGTGCACCTTTTAATATAAACCTTAAATTTTGTGGAAAGAATGACTTCATACGTTCTTGGTTCTAAGTCTTAAATTTTCTATTCGTGATATCAGCACTATCCAATACCCATTTGACCATGTCCACGTATGGAATAATTTTGGGTCTCGTCACTATCCGGTGCAAGAAAGAACATGCTAGTTCTATAATAGATGCCTCAAATGACCCGTGTGAGCCAACAGTAGTTGTAACCTCCATTACCATGGGATTTTCTTCCTCAAGTAAATTGTACATGCCTTCC
The DNA here is from genome assembly GCA_000404065.3 of Pinus taeda. NCBI lineage: Eukaryota > Viridiplantae > Streptophyta > Pinopsida > Pinales > Pinaceae > Pinus > Pinus taeda. Next base: position 1,198 of record APFE030921227.1, read on the forward strand.
CAAGTAGTAATGCCAGCATCTTAGTTACAGGTGGTGTTTGTGTACAAGGGCATCATCTCTTTATCTTCATAACTTGGATCTTTACCCTTCTTTCCCATAATATCCCGAATACTGCTATGTACACTTCTTTGCTTTTCACTCTTGCAGTTTACAAATGAGGCAAGAATAACGATAAGAAAAAGGTGACGGGAAATCTTTAAATGCCAAAAACATATAAATATATCACCTTATGTGAAATGGCTCCTTGATCAGATCAAAACCATATTTCATTAATGATTTCCAACTAACTCATTAATTATCATTAACGCGCATAAATGGGCATCAGTTTATGGAAAATATTTTCTCAAACAATGACCCCTGCAGATCTGCGATAAGGCAATTTTGCGATTTGCTTTGCAATATCACAAATCGCCATATTGCAAATCATAATATCGCAAATTCGTTGCATGTGGCAATTATCCATTACAATGTATTTTCTGCGAAATGCAATTTGCGAGATTCGCCATCACATATCGGTGGTTTGAGGCATTTCAGCTTAAGTGATATTTGAGGCATGCAATGTGATGAGAGTCTTTTGATGGATGATCTCGCATCGTGATTTCACAATCTTAGGATTCCACTTGTCGGAAGGCATCCTTTACCCTTTTCACGATGCGACGCTTTTATTAAGGGAACGACCTTGTTCGAACTTATAACAAAGCTCAAGTTTTTTTGGGATTTTCGGGTATTCTTCTAGGTCTTGTGATTAGTAATATTTATTCAAAAAGAAAATACAAGTCCTAATTTATTTCTTGAATTTTATGGATAAGGGTCCCTACTTATTTAGTATTAGAAATAACTAAATAAGAAGGGGGGTTGTTGCTAGCCACAACAATTAGCAATTCACGTGGAAGAACCAGTTATCTCTGCTTCTCTTTTGAATTTTCTAAACTTCCAAAACAGAATTGTTTCTAGAAAATCAAACCTTACTATAGAAGGATAAAGTACACCATGCTTTCAGCCGTCAATGATAGTTTATTTCTTCTATGTCAACTTTGTTTATTTACTTCCTAGAGCTAGTCATTGTATCTACATCAGTCACTACTTAGTTTATAAAGATAAAAATAAAGGCTTCTCTGTAAATCAGTTTTAAATATGCTCATTTGTCGTAGGTAGAGCCTCTGCTGCCAGCAGACATTTATAGCCTTGACAGGGTTACCTGTTACCCAACAATGATCCTATATCCTACTTAGAGAAATATACGATTTTCAAAGGGAAATCCATATTCACAATTATTGCTTTTTAATTTTCTTTTAATCCTTAAAGAAAAATGCCTTGGTTTGGCAGCCAAATTATGACAGTGCCACTCACTTGATTTATAACTTTGTTGAACAAGCTGGCTTGTGATGAGACACCTTGTCTTTTGATTGCAACAATATTGAGTCATCACCCTGTTGTGGTATGCAGTTTTGGCAAAGTCACCAAGCTATAATATCTATGATCATGATAAGTCGTCTCGTGATGAGACATCTTATTCTTTAAGTTAAAGTGTATCTCTGGATTATTCCTTGAAGCTCGTAATTTCCTAGGTGGGGAGGAAATTATTGTTTTCTTTAAGAATTTCTCTAGGCGACAATGGTAGAGTTTTTTGGAAATAGCCTTTCTACAGAGAATCTTCGTTTTGATATTGATACCTTTCATTTAACTGATATAAAACAAATTCCAACTAAAGGTGCTTTTTATCAAAATTTATAAAGTTGAAAGTAGTATAATTTTCAAGCTTATAGCCCTTTGACTGTATCTTACAATAATAATGTTCAATCTTCTAAATCAGTTCTATTTATACAAGTGGAAAAAATAATAATAATAATAATAAATAAAATAAAATCTAAGAGAAATACTTGTTTTTTCTCATGAGTTCCAAATGTAACTATTCACAACTAGTTTTATTATTAAAATAAAGGAAAAACTAATCTACAAAAATATAGAAGAATGATCTCCTATACAAAGTATTTTTTGAGGATTTGTCTGTTAACAGGTAAAGATTCTCTTTTTCCTATTAAATCTTGTAACATAAAGGTAGATGAACCTACGATTTCTACGATTTGGAAAGGGCCAAGCCACATTTGTTGAAACTTTGTATGTTTGGCCATTTCCTCATGAGCCTTATCCCATTTTAAAACTAGATCCCCTATCTGAAAGTCCTTTCTAAACATCATGTTTGAGTCAAAAGAGGCTTTTACTAGTGCTTGATGATGCACATGGGTTATTTTAGCCTGTTCTCTTTGCTCTTCTAGCTTAAGGATTTGCAGTTACCTTAGTTGTAAGGACGAAGTTGGTGTTTCATCAATAAATTGAACTAAGGCCAAAGAGGGAATTTCTAGATGAGTTGGAAGGACCACTTCTTTCCCATAAAATAAATTAAAGGGAGAAGTGCCAATGGAGGCTTTTTGTGTTATTCGGTTTGCCCATAGAGCATATGTTAAAGATTTGTGCCAATTCTTATGATTCTAGTCAATGGTTCACTTAGTGATTCTAATTAATTTTTTATTCGTTGATTCAGCTAATCCATTCCCCTGTGGATAATAATTGGCAGAGTATTTAAGTTTAAAACCTCTTTTGAGCGCAAATTCAGTCAGAGTATTACCAGAAAAATACAATGCATTATCAAACATTAAAGCAGATAGCAAACCAAACCTGGTGATTATGAACTGATCTATGAAATCAATGATGTGTTTGGCATTGGTTGTCTTGAGAGGAATTGCTTCTACCCATTTAGTAAAATAATTTGTAGCTGTAACGATATACCTATGCTATTTAGAAGAGTGAGGAATGATCTCACCTATTATATTCAATCCCCATTGATCAAAAGGCTGCTCAATGTTGACTGGCTGCAAAGGTAATGACGGCTTCGTTTGTCTCCCAACAACAGTTTGAAAAACTTGACATTTCCTCACATAGCTATGCACATCTTTGAATAGTATAGGCCAATAATATCCTACATGTAGGATTTTATGTGCTGTAGCATCTCCAGCGTAATGTCCACCTGCTGGTCCATCATGGAGTTCCTGCAACACTTTTTCAGCTTCATCTTTCTCAAGACAACAAAGGAGAACATAATCATAATTTATCCTAAAAAGTACATCGTTTATGAGTTGATATTGCTTAGCCTTAAACCTTAGGGCTCTTTTATTTGTATAATCTATGTTTGAAGGAGCATATCTTTTCTTTAGGTAAAATATGATATCAACGTATAATGATTCAATATCGTTTAGGCTTACCTCATACATTTGTGCTTCTGAATATGGTGTTTCAGAAATATGCGATGCTCCAGCCGGAATTTTACAAAAACATTGACCTTTTATAATATTTGTTGGTTTAATCGCGATGTTGTATTCTTGTAAAGCGGTAACCCAATTTGCTCTCTTTTCATCCACATCTTTCTGTACTAAAATATTTCTTACCAATAGAAACGATACTATGATTTTTATATGGGTTTTGAGCAAGAAGGGTTTGAAGTGTTTGATTGCTTTGAAGATGGCGTAAGCTTGCTTCTTGATGTTAGAATAATTTAATTCATCCCCTTGTAGATTTGAGCTGAAAAAGGCAATTCGGGCTTCCGCCTTGTCTTGATTTGCTTGAGTGAGTATCGCATCATATGATTTATCAGAGGAAAAGGTATATAAAATGAAAGTGCTTGAAAAATTTGGAGTTTCTAAAGATGTGGCATTAAAAATCGCTTGTTTAATTAGATTGAATGCTTCATATTCATCTTGGCCCCATTTGAAAATTGCATTATTTTTAATCATTGCTTGTAAGGGAGATACAATCCTTGAAAAGTCAGGAACAAATACCTTTACTAAATTAATATGGCCAAGGAAGGATTGCATAGCTTTCTTGTTGTGAGGCAAGGGTAATTCAGAAATCTCCTTGATTCTATTGGGATCAATATGGATCCCAAATTTTGACACTATGAATCCAAGAAGTTTTCCTTCACTTAATGCAAAAAAAACTTTTACGGATTTAGTGAAATTTCGTACCTTTGGCAACGTTGGAAGATCTATTTCAAATCTCTGAGATGATTACCTCATTTTTTGGAATATGCAGTTATATTATCCAAGTAGATTAATATTGATTTGTTTACTAATCCCTTAAATGTGAGGTCCATGGCTCTTTGAAATGTTGCACCAATGTTAATCATATCGAAAGGCATCTCTTAATATGCGTAAGTGCCCCATTTGGTTCTGAATGTAGTCTTTAATTGATCATCAGGGTGAACTAAAACTTGGTTATAGCCAGAGAAACCATCCAAAAAGGACATTAATTCTAATCCTGCATTTTCTTGTAATATTTGCTCCATGGGAGGTAAAGGAAAATTATCCTTTTGGCAGGCTTTGTTAAAATTTCGAAAGTCAATGCAAATTCTAATGTCTTCGTTTTTCTTTCTAATGGGAACCATATTGGAAACCCATTTCGAATGTCGCACAGGGAAAATGGTTTTGGCTTTCAATAACTTATTGAGCTCAGATTTGATCTAGTTTTCTAGGTTAGGATGGATCTTTCTCAGCTTTTGCTAGACAGGTTTTTCATCATCTATCATTGGGATTATATGCTGAATGATAGAAGTGTTGTAACTCTTAAGTTCATCGTAGTTCCAGGTAAAGACACTTTTGTATTGTTTCAAGAGATGAACGTATGCTAATCTTTCTTTAGGGACTAGGCCAAGACCTAGATTGGTATTCTGTGGCTTGGTATTAGTTCCTAGGTTTACTAATTTATAGTTCAGAGTTGAACTTTGATGTTTTGAATTTGTAGATCTTTTGAATCGATCTTTTAAATCGTATAAGCCTTGAAATTTGACTACTGATTTTGGCATAGCATTGTTAGTGCTATCTTGTTGCAATTGTTTGTCATGTTGGTCTTCATCTATAATCTGACTATTGTAAGATCCCTCTGATGTGAGGAAGCTTACAACATCAAAATCATCATTGAAAATTCTCTAGTTTGTAATGTTATCAGGAATTGAGGGTATAAAAATTAATTCAATTGAGAATCTATCAGGGCTAAAGTCCTTTGAGGGAATAAACTTGGAAGCTAAATTTTCCAAGAGATCAGCACTAACATTTTGGAGTCTGGGAATTGATGAAATATTGAATGCTATAAAATGTTCGGTCAGATCTTGTACTAAAGATTGATAATGTTTTAAATGACCTATTAGACAATGTATAGTATTGCGTACCAATCTGATAACAATTTCAGAATCTCCAAAGACTTGTAGATACTTGATATCTAGTCTGATTGTTTTGTATAATCCTTGGATTAAAGCCTCGTATTCTGCAGCATTATTGGTGCAATAAAACTTGAGTCTGCAAGTTAACACAATTTTGTTTCCCTCTGGACTAACTAATACCCATCCTGCTCCTGCTCCCTCGTTAGACTTAGAACCATCAAAAAATAACTTCCAAAATAAAGATTTATTTACAGGATTATCTATAAAATTAACACACTTAGAACTATCTATTTGAGAAAAATTTTCCATTTGAGATAAAACAGAATGTTCTAAGTAGGGTGAAGTATGAGCATTAAAATTTCCTATGAAAGAATCAACAGAATAGTTTCCAATTATATTTTCGTTGTATCCTACAGCTTCATTTTCTCCTTCCAATTCTATTACTATGTATTTTTGATGTCTTTCTCGCTCAACCTTTATTTGATTTGGTTTGCCATTGTAAGGGAGCCACATATGCAACCAATCATTTGCAAAATATCCATGAAGCTTTTTAGACCAATCACTGCTAAGAATTAAGCCATAGAATTCTGGAACGTCTACAACTAAAATATTGATAACTTGACATACCTTTGGATTAGATGACAGCCTTATGGTAACTTCATTTAGTTCTCTGATTACTTCAACCTGTGACTGGTCCAGCGGAACTATACGCACTATTTATTTTTGGGGTTGAACATTCAACTTTGCTCATATTGATTTAGGTAAGATATTGGATGAAGCTCCTAAATCAACTAAACAATTATGAAAATTTTTATTGAGAATTTCATAAGTAAGAAGAAATGGTGGAATATGAGATCTTGGCCTTCCTCCAATTAAGCGATGTCGTTAGGATCAACTTTACTAGTCATAGTATTTGGAGGTCTTCCCATCTTGTGGGAAGCTTGTGAGATTACAGTGGCAGGCATAGGTGCAATTGGTATTGTGTGTAATTCTTTCAAAATGAGCTTTTTTTGATGTTTTAACTTGCTCAATTCATAAAAAGTGATGTTAGCCCTAGTCTTCTTCATGTCTTCTATGATACTATACTCCATTTCATTAGAGACAATCAATGTTTTAGATGGGGTTGGTGAATATATTTGGATTGGGCTTGCTTGAGTCACTTTGGGTGATGTTTTCTTAGCTGCAACTTTATCCTTAGTCATTGAGCTTACGCTCTTTGGCTTAGAAGTAGATTGAGGAGGATCAAGTTGATTTCTACTTCTAGTACTAATTGGCGATGCCTCTTGATCCTCTTCATCTCGTAGGATGAAATCCCACATACCTTCTACTTCTACGACTTCTTCTTCATCAGTAGGCTCTTCGTTAGAGATTTCCTCTTCTTCTGATTCAGCATTAGTAATAGCATTGGGGGGCTTTGAATCAATTGAAGTATTTCTACTATAAGGCTGGTAAGGCTTTTTAGAAGAAGTCTTTGCTACTTGTTTCTTTATGTCAACCATTTCATTAGACATGGTTTTCAAAAATTTCTGCAATCCCTCTAAATCAAATGCGTCTTTTGGCTGTTTTTTCTTTAGATCTTCTTTGAAATAAACCTTCTTAGATTTATGTTCTTCAACGACGTTTTTCTTTTCTAGAGCTATGATGTGTTTCTCTACTGCTATTGCTTACTTCATATTGTCAGCTAAAGTTGTTTTGTTAGCACTATCAACGAAGATTGCACGATATGTACCATTCACTTCAGACTTCTTCACTAGGTTTGGAAGCGGTAGGGATTTTGTTCAACAGTTTGTTAAAACGTGAGTTGAAATATTTGATAGGTTCCTTTGACTTAGCCCTAAGGTTAAACAGGTCATTGATTAATGTTGCAGTGGACCTGCCATCACCAAACTTAGTCAAGAATTGTTCTTGGAAAATATCCCAACTAGTAATAGACCCGGATGGTAATGAGAAATACCATGATCCAGCTGCTCCTTGCAAAGTGTAAGGAAAAAGCTGAACGACAACGTCTTCATTAGTAACCCCATTGAGATTTATGGATAACATGAAATTGTTTATGTGTTCTTCTGTTAGCATGCCTCCTTCAAGATTAAACTTAGGCAGCAATTTTTCGGGATGGGCCGGTAATTGACTCAAGGGCATAGGCATTAAGACTGCCCCTTGGCTTTTCCATGGTATTTGGGCTATCATTGAACTGCTAACAGAGGAAAGTGCAAAATATGATCGTTGTAGTTGGGAAGATGAGGATATTACAATTCTAGATGATTGAGAAGGAGATTTCAAAGTTCCTGTGGTATGGTGGACGATGATTTGAAGTGGAGTGGATGGTTCACTTCACGATGGAGAGGTTGAGATGGATGATGATGATGAAAGAGTCTCACTATCATACCCTTTAGGTGATTTACTTGCTTGCTTCCTTGTAGGTAGAGGTAATTCAGTTGGTTCGATACCAAAATTTTCACTCTGCAATCTGGTAAGGGGATGAGAAGGGTTATATTACGAAGTTACACTACCTTGAGATTTTTTAGATTTTTGAGGAGATATTGAAAATTGCTGAAGTTTATGGATCAAAGATTCAGCTTCAGGAGGTTCAATAGTAGATTTCTCTGAAATATTTGGGTTTTTGGCTGTGGTTGTTTCTCTTATCAACTTCTCACTCAGGATTTGAAGATTCTAAATGCGATGGAGAAGTTAGAGGAGATGGTCAGGGTGATTTACTCTTAGAATGTTATTTAGATTTAGATTTACTTGCCATTCATAGTTCGGGCACCTCCCTCTAGCACCAAATATGTTGAAGCCCCGAAAATTAGGTCTACAACAAGGGGGGTACCCACCCAGTCTGGACCTTGGTTAGCAGCTCCTTTTCCGTTTGGTGTAGTGGGTCCGACTGGGGATATGGGACCAGTTTCCCAATTTATGTGTGTGTGTGTTGAGAATTGATATTTCTTTTCTAATAACTTCTAAGTAAAATTCTTTGATTCTAAATCTAATTTAACGACATGCAATTGTATTCTAACTGAAATATCTAATTCTAAAACTATCCCGGGATTTGATCTTTCAATTATACGATCAAAAATAGTTTCTACAGCAATTGGTAATAAAGATCATTCAATCACTATAAGAAAGGAATTCAATAAAGATGAACTGTTTCGTATAAAAAGTTATCCAAACAGTTGTGGAAAACATATCACATAAGAAGTCACTCATATACTAAGCATAAATAAATAGCTATCACCATACAAAGGTGCCAAATCATAACTCAAGCATTTAAGAATTCATACATAAACAACTAAACATGAATATCACCATAACACATAAGCAGAATTTGTTAAGAGATAAAAGTACCATTTATAACTAGTTCTACTCATGAGCTCTAGCAATAATGATCTATCTCCTCTTAATTCCAACATCCACTAAGAGTAAAAAAGTGCAACATCAATAGTAGATATTAAATGCAAATATCAATAAATCGTGTTCCATTCATTCATCAAAACCTCCTCGGAGGGTGCAAAAGTGCATGTTCTGAGGACAAGTTTTTGATAAATTTATGGACCCTTCTCTAAATGCATGAGAAGGGTTTAAATACTACTAGCTAAATCTAAAAATAATCTATTACAAAAATGTAGGATACGATTTAAATGACCGTCCTCATTTTAGGCAAAAATAAAGAAAAACTAAAACTAAAACTGAATCTAAAACTAAAACTAATAACTAACTATCTATGTATATGTTCCTTGTAGTCACAAGTGTTCAACGTTTGCTTGAGCAGAGTTGGCTGACCAACTTCCGACTTTAGTTGTCCTATGAAAACAAAATCGGTAAGAGCTAGTGCCATCTTCTCGGTAAAATGAATGATACATTTGAGAGTCATGCACTGGCTGTGTGGTTTTACCAAGTACATCTAGTAAGAATCCAAATTCAACTCGGTTAATTTTTTGGTGGACTCTGCCTTGTCTTGAGCCTTCTATCTCCAGCTTGTCTATAGATGCTATACATTTGGTAGACATTTACATACTATTTGAAGATAAATACCACTGGTTTTGAGTTCAAGTTTTACCTCTTGCCTTTAACACTTTTTTCCTACAAATTTCTGAGCTTACAAGCGACTAAGCAATTAGAGGCTTTCGATTTTAGGAGGTTTTGCCTGGTGATGTGTGATTAGTGCTAGGTGCCACTAATCGCGCATCAGAAACTGCCTTGGTTTCCTGATCTAGTCTTCCATTATGCTACTTTTGCCCTCTTGGGCGCCTTTTAAGGTAAACCTTAATTTTTATGGAAAGAACGACTTCATACAATCTTGGTTTTGAGTCTTAAATTTTCTATTCGTGACATCAACACTATCTAGTACCCATTTGACCACGTTCGTGTATGGAAGGATTTTGGGTCTCGCCACTATCTGGTGCAAGAAAGAACATGCTAGTTCTGTAATAGACACCTAAAATGACCCATGTGAGCCAGCAGTAGCTGTAACCTCCATTAACATGGGATTTTCTTCCTCAAGTAAACTGTACATGCCTTCCCAAGTAGTAATACTGACAACTCTGTTATAGGTGGTGTCTGTGTACAAGGGCATCATCTCTTTATCTTCAGAACTTGGAGCTTTACCCTTCTTTCCCATAATATCCTGAATACTGCTATGTACACTTCTCTGCTTTTCACTCCTGCAGTTTACAAATGAGGCAAGAATAAAGATAGGAAAAAGGTAACGGGAAAGCTTTAAATGCCAAAAACATATAAAATATATCACCTTACGTGAAATGGCTCCTCGATCAAATCAAAACCATATTTCATTAATGATGTCCAACTAACTCATTAATTATCATTAAAGCGCATAGCTGGGCATCGGTTTATGGAAAGGTTTTCTCGAACAATGAGCCCTGCAGATCTACGATAAGGCAATTTCGCAATTTTATTCGCAATATCGCAGATCACCATATCGCAGATCGCAATATTGCAGATCGCAGTATCAAAAATTCATTGCATGTGGCAATTATGTGTTACAATGTATTTTTTGCAAAATGCGATCTGCGAGATTCGCCATCGCATATCGGTGGTTTGAGGCATTTCATCTTAAGTGATATTTGAGGCATGCAATGCGATGAGAGTCTTTTGATGGATGATCTCGCATCGCGATTTCACAATCTTAGGATTCCGCTTGTCGGAAGGCATCCTTTACCCTTTTTGCGATGTGATGCTTTTATTAAGGGAATGGTCTTGTTCGAGCTTATCACAAAACTCAAGTCTTTTGGGGATTTTTGGGTATTCTTCTAAGTTTTATGATTAGTAAGATTTATTCAAAAAGGAAATACAAGTCCTAATTTATTTCTTGAATTTTATGGATAACGGTCCCCACTTATTTAGTATTAGAAATAACTAAATAAGAAGGGGGGTTGTTGCTGGCCACAATAGGACAATGCACTATTTGTTTTAGATTTTTCTGAGTTGCAGTAATAGTGCATGCAATCAGGAACTGATCCTTGAGGGATTGCACTATTTTTAGAGGATTCATATCCCTTTAAATACAAGCTAACCTTCATAGGAATTATACACTGGAATAGAGACTTCGAGAGCTTGTGAATTGGCTAAGCTTTGGCCTTAAGCTTGCTTATGAGTTGGAGATTGAATTTTTGAGCGTTGGGATTGTTCTAGAGAGAACAAGCATTGTAATTTCATCTTGATTTTTTGTATTAATAAAAAACATATAGTGGGTTTTTGAGCTGTGGCTTTCCCCAGATACTTATTGTGTTATGTGCCTTTGATTCTCTTCCTCTATTGATTATTGTTTGCTCGATGTTTATGGTATCCCACTATAAAGAGTAGGAGTAGATTCTTGTCTCTTGTTTTGGTAGATTACATGAGCTTGTGAATCTACAGGTTTTTCTACATGGCATTGGAGAAAGATTATTTTTTGGGCCGAAAAGTTGTAGAGACTTTTTGAGAATTTCTATGCATAATTTTTAGAAACAAATTGCCGATTTGGATTCCTTGCGAAAATATACCCAAATTCAAAAAAAAAGATTGGCCAAATCAAAGTTTATATGAAGGATATATCGTTCATTTAAAATAAACTCTCTAGAGGAGATTTTGAAGTTTTGAGTTTCTGGGTTATAGGTGAAGGTTAAAATCACATACATATATTACGATCGGTAGATGGTGTTCCATGGGTTGAAGCTTGAGTATGCCTTGGAAGGAAAATCAAATTTTATAGCCTAGAGGGATAGGCTGAAAGTTGTGCTAGAGGATAACGGCTTGAAGGAATTCATTGATCAAGAACTCCCCAAGCCAACAACTATGGATGCACAGAACTTGGCCAATGGAAGAAGTGTGTGGTGAAGGAAAGGCAGATAATCCTTGAGGGAGTTTGAGACCACATTGTCTCGAGTCTCCATGGCAAGGAAACTCTACATGCTATGTGGAAAACATTAATGGACTTGCATTGTAATTTCAGTGATCAAAGGAACTTGGTATTGAAGGATAAAATTCGTAAAATCAAGATGGAGAAAGGTGAGACTATTTCAAAATACTTGACAAACTTCACTCAATGTCGGGATGAAATTGGAAGTTTTGGAATCGTAATTGTCGAGGAGGATATGGTGAGCCTTTATCTTCTTAGACTCCCAAAAAGCTGGCATAGTTATCAGGACTCTGTCAATGATCAGGAGGAGCTTCCAGATTGGGAACAACTATGGTCGGATTTGATGTAGGATGAAATTAGGAGGCACACCATTGATGGCTCTTCACTAAAGACCAATGATGAAGAGAAATGTGCCTTAGGGATTAAGGCAATGGAGGGGAAAGGTAAAATTTCATGTTCCAAATCAGATTCTTCTCATGGAGGTAAGAAGAAGGACATGAAGAAAGCTAAATGCTTTCATTGTCACAAGATGGGTCACTTTGCTACAAATTTTCCATTGAAGAATTCCAAGGAGAAGTCCTCAGGAGGAGAAGTGGGTGAGGCTTTGGCCTCCCAATTCATGCATGGTGTCTTCAATGATGGGAAGTGTCCAGTACTTAGATAGTGGAGCTTCTTTCCACAAGACTGGTGAGAAAGAGTTATTCATTTAATTGGAGGAGAAAGATCTCAAGATGCATATCGAGATGGTTGATGATAGCAAGTATAATGTTATTGGTGTGGGCACTATAACTTTTCAGACGGAGCATGTGCCTCCACTCACCTTGAAGAATGTTATGCATGTACTCGGACTGATGAAGAACTTGGTATCCATTGCCATGGTTGAGGATAAAGGCTATGATGTGATCTTTTTGAAAGGAAAGGCATTCCTTTGACACATAGGCATAGGTCAAGTAAAGAAGATAGGGATTCGAGTTTAGAATCTTTATAAGATAAAGGTAGAGGATTATGTTGCTTTAAGTTCAAAAGCTAAAAAGATGCTGAGCCAAGACATCGTCGAGTTGTGGCATAGGTGATTGGGCCACTTGCATCATGGGGCTTTCAATATATTGCAACAAATATCTATCAGTATTCCCAAATGTACGCTTGAGAAAGTTCATACATACAAGGGTTGTAATTTGGTAAAATACACCAAGTGTTCCTTTGGAGATAGAGATAGTCGAGAAGAGTCTATTCTAGAGAGAGTCGATTCAGATATGAGTGGACCATTCTCGATAGTATCCACCGCCTGTTACCGAGAATAGTGTCCACTCGGAGCTGCTATTCCCACTAAGACTGGTAGCATTTTAGAAACAAACAAGTAAAGTCTACTTTCGCTTTCCTTTATGAAAATAGATAAGAGTGGAACAAAGGAGACCAACCTTAGTCTTGCGCTTGGTTTCCTTGTTTGATTCCTCTCCTTCCTGATAGACCTTTTCCACTTCTTCTTCATCTTCCTAGCTTTAAAGAGCACCTATAGAATCAAAGCAACATACTACTATCGAAGAACAAAGATCTATATTCATAAATAACACAGGACCAGATATGTTTTCATCATACAAATGCATATATAAATAAGCATACAAGAATATGGAGGAAAACTTGAATAACTTTATTAAGATCAAGAATAGCAAGAGGATTACAACCATATGTTCTGACCCAGCATCATCCTCCAGCAAGAAATCCCTTCTTCACCTCAAGTAAAGCTTAGATCACCCAACACTATGAAGTTACACCAGAAAACCAACAACACTTCTCTACTAGATACAAGATTCCAGCCTCTGGATCTCTGTGATGAGGGATCCATATATAGATGATTGTAGGGGGTGAGTCATCTTTTGGGGTCTTGATTAGTGTCCTCTCTCTAAAAATTCCTGATTCCACTTATATAATGATGATCTCTTACTCATCCCTGGTCGAAAATAGAGAGGCAAGTGTCAAGGGGGAAGCTTTTGGAAGATTCCATGATCTTCCACCTCGCAATTTATCCCTGCCATTTGTCCATTCCTGACCATTTCACCCTACATAGGGGCCATTCAGTATGCATCGCACCCTTTACACTAGGAAGGTTATATGCATCACATCCTCTGCACTGGGTATTCAGTATGGTCCAGCTTTGACCATTTCTTAGCAGTTTTTAGTGGAGAACTTCTAGGAGATGATGTAATCAGCTGACCTTGTTCCTTTAGGCAGTGAAGCAACACCCTTAGGGATTTAGGAGCCCTCAATTTATGGACATTTATGATTGGGGTTGAAGTGCCCAAAAATGTCTATAACAGTTGCCCCCTAAAGCATGAGGTTGTTAATCTTTTTATGTCGGGTGAAATGCATTACCATGAGGATCCAAAGTTTTTTCAAGCTGGGAGGAAACCTGTAATAAGATACAATACAATACAATATCTCGACAACACTTTTTCATGATCTAGCTAAGGCGCGCATTCCCATGCTTAGCTTTATAAATTCATTTTCATGTACATAGGACAGACAATCATCTATGTGGCAGACTGATGATTCGGACTCATCATCCTTTGATTTGGATGATCATCTGTTCGGCAATGATGTACATTTGATGTCTTTATATTCCTGAACTATTGTAGGCCGGATGGATGAAACTAGATCCGGGGTCTTCAAAACTCATTCAATCTTCACTTGGAGTACAAGTCGATCCATGTGAAAAATGTTCTGGAGTCGAACATGGA
>APFE030921227.1:26489-56052 GCA_000404065.3 Pinus taeda
AGATCTAGGAAACGACAGCCGGATGTAGTTCTACCGACTTCATATTTGGATCACCAACGAACGCGGCCATCAAATAGCTCTGATACCATGTAGGAATTTACATGGTAAGTTCCTCAGACAGAACACCAAAGGACACCGCTCACAAATATATCACAGATCAATACACCAATATTTTTGACGTGGTTAAAACCCTCAAAGAGGGAAATAGTCCACGGCTTGAGCCAACGCGGCCACTTCAAGCAATTTATTAATAAAAGAATGAAATTTTACATAAGCTTCTCTCATGAACAGTTAACCTACAAATGACTCTACATGCTCTTTAAATAGAGATCAAGGAACAATCAGGTGTTAAGCCACGGATCAAGTGTTGGTAATACTGAGGAGAGAATGAACCGTCGGATCACTACATATCATGACCATCAGATTGTAAGCTACAAAAGTACATAGTAAAGAGACACACTTTACCTAACTCTACACTAGACCACGTTATACTTAACTATTTCCTATGTGTCGGAATATACTAACACGACTATCAAGAACAATGGGATTGTCTTCTATAACTGAAAACGATAGCTACAAAACTTTCAGATCAAGAAACGACAGTTCGACTATGCTACTTCTTTGCAAAAGAGAACTGAAAATGGCGCACAATACATAGAAACACTTACAGTTCTTTGCACTATGGAGGCGGAATAATGTAAGAGAAGGGGGTTTTCATAGAGATACACTGACCACAGATAGCAAAACTCCTGAATAGGATTGAAAATAGTGAGGAAAAAACCAAAGTTTGAAGCTAAAGTTAACCTTCCCTGACCATTGCACCTGTCACACAGTGAATTCAGTATGCAGCGCACCTATTGCACTCAGGAAGTGCGATGCATACAGACTGCCTTGAAGGCAGGGTGCGATGGTACCACTGCGAGACTTTAAACGAGTTTTTACTCACAATTTGCAATTCAATTAAGGGATTTAGGCCGAGTAAGTGATGTTCAGTATATGTAAATGACAGGGGTAGATCTAAGGAGGTTACTAGAGCCACCACTTAGGGCAATTAGATTGTTTGTAGATCGATTGTTTAATTCATAAACAAAACCCAGAGATAGACTGAAGCAACATTGATCTACTTTGCATTTTTATAACAAATTCAGTTCGAAGACTAGCTGGCTTGGCTTTAGACTCCGTCTGTAAGTTTATAAAAGAAACAAAGATAGGCTAACAAACAATCTAGTCGCTCCCCAGCGAAGTCACCATTTTGTTATAGGGAATAGTGTCCACTCGGATACTGGTATTCCCACTAAGACTGGTAGCTATCTTAGAAACAAACAAGTAAAGTCCACTTTTGTTTTCCTTTATGAAAATAGATAAGAGTGGAACCAAGGAGACCAACCTTCGTCTTGTGCTTGATTTCCTTGTTTGATTCCTCTCCTTCCTGATAGAGCTTCACCACTTCTTCTTCGTCTGCCTAGCTTCAAAGAGCACCTGTGGAATCACAACAACATACTACTATCGATGAACAAAGATCTACATTCATAAATAACACAGGACCATATATGTCTTAACCATACAAATGCATATATAAGCAAACATAGAAGAATATGGAGGAAAACTTGAATAGCTTTATTAAGATCAAAAGTAGCAAGAGGATTACAACCATATGTTCTGACCCAGCATCATCCTCTAGCAAGAAAGCCCTTCTTCACCTCAAGTAAATCTTAGATCACCCAACGCTATGAAATTACACCAGAAAACCAACAACACTTTTCTACAAGATACAAGGTTCCAGCCTCTGGATCTTTGTGATGAGTGATCCATATATAGATGATTGTAGGGAGGTGAGTCATCTTTTGGGGTCTTGATTAGTGTCCTCTCTCTGATAGTTCCTGATTCCACTTGGAGAATGATGATCTCTTACTCATCCCTGGTCGAAAATAGAGAGGCAAAGTGTGTCAGAGGGGAAGCCTCTGGAAGATTCCATGATCTTCCACCTCGCATTTTGTCCCTGCCATTTTGTCCATTCCCGAACATTACCCCTACAGAGGGGGCCATTCAGTATGCATTGCACCTTGTAACACTAGGAAGCATGATATGCATCGCCACCCTCTGCACTGTGTTTTTAGTATGGTCCAGTTTTGACCATTTCTGAGCAGTTTTTAGTGGAGAACTTCTGGGAGATGATGTAATCAGTTGACCTTGTTCCTTTAGGAAGTGAAGCAACACTTTTAGGGACTTAGGAGCCCTCAGTTTATGGACATTTATGATTGGGGTTGAAGTGCCCAAAAATGTCTATAACACTCCAGAACCTATATCCTAACCAGGATGGCCCTGCCCTCAAAATGAGTTCACCATAGAGGTGCAAGCGGTTGGCGGCTAATTTAAAATTTTCATACTTAAATGGTTCCCTAAGCTGGATATTCGGATTAGAGATCTGATACCAAAATTTAGCCGCATCAATGGCAAGGTCTTTGATAGAGAAAAAGTATTCTATTCCTTGTCGAATGATTGCCTCATGAATGGGTCCTAATGCTTCAATTACACCTGGAGTCTTCATGAGGTTTCTATGTTTTCTCCACAACTATACTGGATTCCTAGGCTCAGCTCTTATCCACAAATCTAATCTGTTTTCTTGTCTTTGGAAAGCATTATTGGCTTTAATCCATTTAATTTGATTAACCCCAAATGAAATAAATGCCTGTAATTGGATATCCCCAACAAAAGGGCCAGGGTTCAGCTCGGTCTCCTGGTCTAATACAAGGTTATGTAAATAAAACTCACACAGTAGTCTCTGAAATTTTACCCCATAGTGCTTACAATAGTTTATAAAATCATCGATGCTGTTAATTTGTATGGGAGCACCTGCTTTAACAGCCTTTATTTTCAATTGCAAATATCGTTCCATTAGAAACAAGGCATAATTCTTAGCAGGGGCTCTACATGCTAAGACGTCATTGTATAAAGAACATAAGGTATCTATCTGCTTGATAACTATATCTAATCTACGAGTTACCTTCACGACTTTTTCTTCTTCCCTTCGCCACCTTTCAAAGGCCTGGCTTTCGTATAGATTAACGTTCCTAAGCTGCTGCTGTAGCTCTTCATACTTTTCTCGAGGGACCGTTTGATCTATAAGCTTTTCTGCTGCTTGTTGAGCTTGCTTCAAACCCTTTCGTAGGGTTACCATTTTCGGATCTCTTTTCCATGCGGCAGTGAAGGTCGGGAGTTTTACCTGAATTTTCCTATTGCGTTGTTTTGCGCTCATGAACCTTATCACTCCCGAAGGTGGTGTCTCTATCTGAATTTCCTTATCGCGGGTCAACATATCATCCATTTATATCTTAACATGGATATCAATCCAATTTTGTTCCTTTTTAATTTGAACAGCAGTCTATTCCTCAACATCATTTGGAACAACAACCTACTTTTCGACATGGTTTTGAACAGCAGGATAGACTCTGGTCCTCCGACCCTTTGTCTTGAGGGGTTTTGCTGGAGTGGTTGCATTTTTCATTCCCAAAGTCCTTTTTACCCTTTTCCTTGCTTTTAAAATCCTGATCTGCTATCAGAGCTGAACTATTACATTCAGTAGTCTCTGCTATTCTTTTCATAATTCCTTAATTTCCTCAATTTCCTTAGAAGGAACAGTAGACTGTTCACTGCGGCCTGAGCTGTGACCAATTCCCTGATTTTCTCTCTGGGGCGCTTCTTTGTTGCTATGCTCTGGTTGCTCTGGGGAAAGAACCCTAACTGATTCTGTTATTTCTTGGGTGACTTCCTTTTCTGCCCCCCCTTCCTCCGGAATTTATTCTGGTGTCATCTAGCTAGGAACGGATTGTTCCTGTTCTGCATCTCCTGTCATATTTTCATCATGAATAGGTAGATTCTCTTCTTCTACCTCCTCTGCATGTGATTCTTCAGGTGCATTTCCCTCCTGAGGTTCCTCTTCGGCATGGAGATCTAATGGACTGGAAGGTTGGCCATATTTGCCCATATTGGCCAAAACTTTGGTCAATTCATCTTCTCTCAATGGATCCTGCAATGGGCTACCTTCCTGTTGTTTCGTTTCCTCCTCCTGCTTAGATTGCTCGGTTTCTTCTTCCATTTCTCCTTCCTCTTTTTCCTGCATTCCTTTCTCATTGTCTTCCCCTTCTAATTGTGGGGGTTGCTCATCTTCTATCTCTACCGGTTGGGTGGTGTTTCCTTGGGGCTTCTCCAGCCTCCCTCGTAGCCGTGCTAGCCGGACCAATTTGCTTCGTTTTTCTGGACGCTCAGGTGTACTGGTGGCATGTTTATGTTTTGGGGATGGTGTGGTCAATCCTCCATCTATCGTGGCAATTGGATCTTCCCAGTTGCTCTGTTGCTGGGTAAGGCTATGGTTGACTATTAACCAAATCAGCCCATGATGACTAACAACTGCCTCTACATGCTGTGCCTTTTTTATGCTCCGTGCAACGTCATGAAGTAATGAATTAAAAAATGCAGGTAAATTTAAAGAGCATTTTTTCTTTAATACAACTAAGAGTTTAATATGTCATGGTCTTACCACGTCTTTTCTGCCTTCACAAGTGATGTAGCTTTGAATGGTCTTCGCCAATTCCGCCCACAGCCCTCGTAATGCTACTGGAAGAACCACTTTTCCTCTAATTTTCAGGCTTTGACCTTCCTCCTGGAAGATTTTTATGATCTTTTGCAATCTCTCCTTATTTAACGTCCATACAGGTCTAGTGGTTGGCAGTCCCGAGACTTCTGCGATTATGTCATCGGTGACTGCTATGTGTGTCCCCCTCACTGTGGAGTGATCCTCTTGCAAGTTCTGCAAGAATTCAATTGCTACAGTCTCGTTGTTTCCTGTAAGCGATTAAGATAAGTTAGCCACCCTGCTCTTGCCAGGATTTCCCGGGTAGCAGTAGAGACTGTTAACACCTGCGGTTCTCTCCGAATCGATCTTCCTCCCATGTTTATGGTTTCGCTATAAAATCTCAATGGAACGACAACTGTTCATGCTGTTGAAACACAGAGAGGTTGATAGACGCAAGACTCGCTCAAAATCTAATGCTGCAGAGTATCCCATGGAAATGGTTTATGAACAACAAGTCATGCAAAAAATAAAAAATAATATACTGTTGAGCCGTGCTATTCCCAAGTACATAGCTTCCCGAATAGTGATTTGACACGTAATCCAGGGAATGATGGTGTTAACCTCCCCCCCCTACAATGTGATAGGTTGTCCCGGCCGTCAAATAAAGGAGTGGCGTGTCGTTCTGAAACAGAGTCCTTAAGGAACAACATATGGCAATATGCCATGTTTACAAAAGTAGAAAATTACCGAAATCGAGGCGTAGAGTTGGGTCGCTTAATACGTAAGAGACTACGGTGATATGATGCGAGGCTAGGGGGATAGGACATCTGCCGTGGATACAGAGTCTCATGCGGTCATTGTTAATTGTTTTGTCATGATTGGTGATAATAAATGTACATGTGTTGTATGGTTTAGGAAATAATATATGATTGATTACTAAGGCATAAGAAATAGAAGGGTGCTAATAACTACCCATTGGTGTAAATAATGTGACTTCAATACCATTAACTGTGCTCAGCCGCCGACAAGTGTCCATAACCTTGGCAGAGTTGTTTATTTCACCCATGGAACTATGATCCTTTGTGTATGCTTAGGAAATGTTGTGTGATGTCAAAATGTAGGCCATTATGCTGGTTTGGTGATGAGGAAGGAGCGGAAGGTGGGCAGGCCAACTCGTGATCAGACCTCCTGTTCTAAGGGTTCTTTATTTGATATACCTTTTGGACCATATCCTTGGTGTGGTGGCCATAGTGGGAATGCCACTTCACTTTCGTCCTCATGATCATGGTAGGCTGGCTCTTGATGAGACCCCCTATCCTGCATTTGACAACTTATTTGCTCTTTTTTCTTTCTTTTTCATAAGGTACTTTCCCTATTTATACACAAAGGGTTGTTCAACACTCCTTAAGAGTAGGAATGGTGGAAGAAGTATTAACATCTCAATAGGAAGATATAAACTCTTTGCTCTTATTCCTGAATAATAATCAAAGAGGATTAAAAGGGAACAACATGATAAAGATAACCAATCATAGCAGAATTAGTAGAACAATGACAACAAAAGATAATGAATAAGCGTGTCCTTCCTTCTGTCTTCTTACCAATTCAGAGCAATTTCTTATAAAAATAGTGATTTTATGGTTCACTGATTTCAGTATGTTGTGATTTTGTATCCATTGCATAAGTGCATAGCTGTATTCTAAAAGACTTGAAAGAACAAGAATAGTAAGCATCCTTAATTTAGAACAACCAGGGGAACAAGATGTTTCAAAAAGGGAGAGCAAAAGAATGCAAGTGGTGTTCCTTTTGGAAAAAAAAGAACAAAAAAAGAACAAGAATGTTGTTTCTTTGGAAAAGGAACAACAGAAAACACAAATGTCGTTCCTTTGAAAAAGGAACAACAAAAATTGAAAATGTTGTTCCTTTGGAAAAGGAACAAAAAAACCCACAAATGTTGTTCCTTTGGAAAAGGAACAACAGAAATAAAAAATGTTGTTCCTATGGAAAAGGAACAGCAGAGCACAGAAATGCCATTCCTTTGGAAAAAGAACAACAGAAATAAAAAATGTTGTTCCTTTGGAAAAGGAACAGCAAAAATAAAAAATGTTGCTCCTTTGGAAAAGGAATGGCAAATCACACAAATGCTGTTCCTTCGAAAAAGGAGCAGCAAAAACCAAAAATGTTGTTCCTTTGGAAAAGGAACAACAGAACACAGAAAGGTTGTTCCTTTGGAAAAGGAACAACAGAAATCGAAAATGTTGTTCTTTTGGAAAAGGAACAACAAAACACACAAATGTCATTGCTTTGGAAAAGGAAACAACAGAAATCGAAAATGATGTTCCTTTGGAAAAGGAATAACAAAACATAGAAATGCCGTTCCTTTGGAAAAGGAACAATAGAAATCGAAAATGCTATTCCTTTGAAAAATGAACAACAAAACATAGAAATGTCGTTCCTTTGGAAAAGGAATAGCAGAAATCGAAAATTCCGTTCCTTTGGAAGAGGATCAGCAGAAAGCAAAAATAAAGAAAAAGAACAAAATTAAAGAAAAATGACGGCTGATCCAAAGGGTGCTGTTCTTTTGAAAAAGGAACAACAGGAAGAAAATGTTGTCCTTTTGAGAAAAGGAACAACAAAATTAGTAACGACAAAGCGTTGATTAAAAAATATGTATAAAAATGATTCAACAAAAGAAAAGAAATTATGTACAAATTGTGAAAAGAAGTAAATTTCTTAACGAATTACAGGTGAGGAAGACTTCTCTCCCTCCCCCAAAATTTCCATATCAGAGTCTCGGCGTAGCTGTTGGCAGAAGGACTCCCGAGTGAGTGGTTTGCGATAAAGACGAATTCGGTGGCCATTTGCCTTGAAGGCATATCCAGAGCCATCAATAGTGATTAGAGTAAGGGTACCATTGTCATGTACTTTCTGGATTTTGTATGGTCCCAACCAACAAGTCTGGAGTTTCCCAGGGAAATCCTGAAACCTGGAATCATACAAAAGTGCCCAGTCTTCTTTGTGGAAGCTTTATTTTTAATGAGAGCATCATGCCATTTAGCTTGCTGCTGTTGGATCAAGGCAGTGTTTTGATGTGCAGAGAGCCTAATTTCGTCCAGCTCATTGATCTGATGTAATCGATTAATCTGTGCCTGGGTTAGATCTAAGCCAACTTCCTATGTTGTTCGCAATGTTTGGATTTCAAATTCTATGGGGAAAATGGGTTGTTTTCCAAACACTAATTGATAAGGTGAGTAAGCAGTGGTACTTCTCCATGTTGTTCTATAAGCCCATAGTGCTTCGGGTAGTCTGGCAGCCAATCACGTCTATGTGACGCAATGGTTTTCATTAGGATTGCTTCTATTATTTTATTATTGCTTTCTACTTGACCATTTTCTTGTGGGTGGTATGGAGTAGTGATTTTATGCTGGACATGATAGTTGTTGAGTGTTGCAGCTATTTTGTTCCCAGCAAACTGTGGTCCACCGTCTATAATTATCTCTCTTGGAAGGCCATAACGCACAAATAGATGGAAGAGGAACTGTATGAAAGAATCCTCTGTAGCTCTTGGCAATGCCTCTGCTTCAACCCACTTGGTGACATATTGTGTTGCCACCAAAATATATGTTTTCTGGTTTGATGATGGGTTAATTGGTCCAACGAAATCAAGGGCCCATCGCTTGAATGGTTTGATGACTAGCTGTGTTTTCAGAGGCATCTCATCAGACTGACCAGGGCGTCTTGCTCTCTGGCAAGCCACAGGCTTGGATGAATTTCCTTGCATCTTTGAAAATCATGGGGCAATAACACCCTGTTTGCAGCACCTTATGTCCAGTTCTGCGATCGGGGAAATGTCTGCCACATGGTCCGTCATGGCAGGCTTTTAAAATGTCAAAGATTTCATCTTCTCGAACGCATCTCCTGATATGCATGTCTGCCCATGTGTGGAACAAATAACCCCCAATCCAAGAAAATCGAGCGCTCCACTGAACAATCTATTTCTGCTCATTAGGGGTTAGATGCTTTGGTAATTTACCTACTGCTAGGTAATTGGCAACATCAACGTAGAAGGGTGTTTGAATAGCCACAACAAATAGATGCTCGTTCGGAAATTGATCTTCAACTGCTGCTACATCGATTGGCTTTGGCATTCTTGAGAGAAAATTGGCTACATGATTTTCTTTTCCAGGTCAATCCTTGATTGTCATATCGAATTCCTGCAATAAAATCAGCCATCTAGTTATTCAGCCAATTGTGATAGGCTTGTTTTCTAAATATTTTATGGCAGAATGATCTGTGTACAAGATACAGGATATCCAGTAATGTAATGTCTAAACTTATTGACAACATGTATTACAGCTAGAAATTCTTTTTCAGTAACAATGTATTTTAATTCAGTAGGGGATAAATTTTTGCTGATGTAATAAATTGCATATGATTTTTTATCCTCTTCCTGCCCAAGGACTGCTCCAATCACTATATCTGAGGCATCATATGATATATGAAATGGCAAATCCCAATTTGGTCCTCGAAGGACTGGGGCTGTGGACACAAGCTTCTTCAGGTCCTTGAAAGCATGTTCACATTTTTCTGTCCAAAGAAAATCAATTTTACTAGTTAGTGCATACAAAGGTGCGGCAATATGCAACTAATGTTCTATAAACCTCCTATAATAACCAGAAAATCCAAGAAAACTGCGTACCTCCATTTGAGTGGTAGGAGTGGGAATAAGGAAAATTATTTGGATTTTGGTTGGGTCTACCTGAATGCCAGCTGCTGAAATATAGTGTCCTAGGATAAGTCCTTTAGTCATCATCATATAGAATTTTTCATGGCTTAAACAAAGCCTGGTAGCAATGTAGTGTTGTAGGACTTTTTCTAGTGTATCCAATGCTCGATCGAAATCATCTCTGTATGGTGTAAAGTCATCCATGTATACTTCAAGTCCTTCATTTATTAAGTATACAAAAACGCTGAGGATAGCCCTTTGGAATGTGGCAGGAGCATTGCATAAGCCAAAAGGTAGAACTCGGTAGGCAAATGTTCCCCAAGGAAAAGTAAAAGTAGTTTTGTCTTGGTCTTCAGGGGCAACCTGAATCTGATTGTATCCACTGAAGCCATCCAGGAAAGAAAAGAATTTCTTTCCTGCCAAAGTTTCTAATACTTGGTCGATGAATGGGAGAGGGAAGTGGTCTTTTTGTGTTGCTTTATTTATCTCTCTGTAGTCCACACAGATTCTCCATTTCCCATTCTTTTTTGGTACCACCACAAGCAGAGAGATCCATTTACTATCGGAGATAAGATAGATGAAACTGACATCTAAAAGTTTTTGAAGTTTAGCTTTTACCACATCTTTTAGATGAGGATTAAGTCTCCTCTGAGGCTGACGAACAGGTCTCGCATCTTTTTCTAATGTGGTGTGTACATAATTGGGGGTCAATTCCTTTCATATCAGGGTAGTCCCATGCAAATGCTTCTTTATATTTCCTTAACAAATGGATGAGCTTCATTTCTTATTTGGATGTGTGGTCGGAATTAATGTTTAAGGTTTTTCTCGGTACAATTTCCACAATTTTATTATTTGCAACATAGGTAACAAGTATTGTTTGATCATGTGTATCTTTAAGAGGATCTTCTTCTAATTTGTTATCAAATGCCGCCTTTATCATGTGACATTGTTTGCGGGATGTGAGTTCAGTTTGACTATTAAAATTATTAATGGCATCGTCTTCTATTTGGTCTTTGAAATCAAGTGCCTCTTGTATAGTTAATGGAGATCTAATGTTATCAGTAAGGTATGATACAGGGTGCCTATTAGTTTTGATTATTGTGACACTTGGCTGCGCGGGAGGATATAGAACTAAGTTCTTGATATCTTCTCCTACGGTTATGGTCATATTTCCTTGCTGACAACCGATATAAGCATCAGTAGTGGCAAGCCAAGGTCTACCTAAAATCAATGGATGTCCATCAAGTCGGTTTTGGGATTTATTATCAGAAAATCAGTTGGATATTCCCAAGAGTCACCAGAGACTATGACATCATGTAGTGTGCCCTCTGGCCTAACCACAGATCGGTCAGCCAATTCTAGCAAGGTAGAGGTGGGTTCTACAGATGTAATGCCTAGCTTTTGGCAAGTAGTGGTTGTTAAGATATTGATTGGCGCTCCTAGATCAACTAAGGCATTGGAAAGGGTCTGACCATAAATTTGCACAGTTACTATTGGATTTCATGGGTATTCGTATTTAATGGGTGTTTCCTATTTGATAATAAGTCAGATAGAGTGCCAACTACTTGGACTCTTGCATTATTTGTTATATTCCTCCTTGGTTTCTTTATACACAATTCTTTAATAGTTATTTGCGTATATCGGGATGTCTTGAATGGCTTGGAGGAATGGAATATTTATGTACAAATTTTGTAATTCTCCCAGAATGTCAAAATCAGGATATTGTATAGGTCGAGGTATGATTAATCATTCTGGGAATGGGGGAAAGGATGTGGTTGCTTGATTATGAGTTTGTTGTTTAGTCACATCCTCTTCTTGTGACAGATGTTCTCCGGGTAACTGATTTTCAACCTGAATTGTCTTATTTCCCTCGGTTTCAGTAATACACCCAGATCTTAAGTGAAGATCATTACACTCCCTCAGATCGGCTCCTATTTCTGGTGTTTCTATGATTTGGAAATATTGGACCGGTTTGTTATTTGGATTGGGGTTGGGTTGGGCTGGGAGTTGCGGTCTCAGATTAGACTGGGGATTTTTTGTAAGGCTGGTAGTGTAGGTTGAGGGAGCGGAATGGTTCCTACTGGCTGATGCATCGGTCTCTGTCAGTTTGTCTGCTAGGCTGAACTTTGTGAAGTAGGGGGAGTCTATTGTGGTGGGTATGCATTACTTTTCCAATATGGTGGGGTATAAGGAAGATTCGGCCAACTAGGTTGGCTTGCCTGATTTAGCCACAGGGTTGAGGAAGGAAATGACTGTGGTGACCAGTTTGGAAACGGGGATTGAAATTGACTTTGCCACATATTATATTATTGAGCATTATACTGCGAAGGCTGAAAAGAAGAAGTTGGGTCTGGAAACCTACCAGATTGTCGCGGCTGCCATTGACGGCGCTGGTTGAGCAAATACACTGATTCTGGCTCTTCTTCTGCTTCCTTATATACTTCTTTTAATCTGGGGAGTGAGGGATAGATTTCTGTAAGGTGATCTTTTGTGCAGATGGCACATGTTTGGACTGCATCTAGTGGACACTCCTTATGGCTATGCTTTTTCCTGCAACGAGGACAGAAGATTGCCAAATTTTGTTCTGCCTCCATCTACTTCTGTTTAGCCTACATAATATCAAGTTGTGTAGTTAGTGTCCCTAGCATATCAGTTTCAAAATTTTCCAATAAATTTCCAATTTCTACATGTGTTACTCCTTCTGTCGAAATTTTATTATGTCTTACAAACCGATCATGTTCTACCGGTTTTAATCTTGTGCTGCCTCTCGAGCTCCTGGTACATAAATCAATGATGTTAGCAAAATTTTCTTGATAAATATCTCCTTTTCTCATAACGTTTAATGTTTCAATCCATTGTTCCTTCATGCCCCTTATTAATGTTGTTTTTAACACATTATCAGGTAAAGGCAGTGATGCATAAGGAGACCTTTGAAGATTATATTGAAAACGTTCCACATACTCCTCTAATGTTTCGTTTCGTCTAGCTATCATCTAGAATATTTCGTCCTTCAGTTCTCTAGACCTGTAATAGTCCTGATATTTTTTTATAAAAGATTCTTTCATTTGATCCCAGTTATTTATAACCTCGCTACCTAATCCCATAAACCATCTTAAAGCAGCCCCTTTTAATGTAGAGGGAAATAATTTTAGTTTCTGGGGGTCGATGGTGTAATCATATCCCCTACAGAGCACATCGAATTCAAATAGAAATGCATCTGGGTCTTCTGATGTAAGACCGTGGAATGTAGGGATATGTTTAACAGGGATTGCTTTCATAGATTCATTTGCTACAGAATCCACTATGGGGTATTGTAATGTAGAGGTTTGGGTGTTTGGCTGGTTTTGAGCCATTTGGTCGAATATATGCCAATAACCTTCTGGGATATCTAGGAGGGTATTCCTAGGTTGTGGGGAAAAGGCTTTAACATGAATAGTTTTAATAACACTTCCTCTATTTGGGATAATGAGAGTGCCTAATGTCTGAGGAGATTGAGTTTCTTCAAAAATGATTTTTGCAGCACTTCCCTTGTCTGGGCTGTTCAATGGCTGAGTTGTCTCAAGAGGAGATCTTGGTTCATTGGTTTCCCTTGTCTCTCTTCCTCCTTCACAAAGATTACTAAAATTCCCTTCCTGCAATAGTTTTGGAGTAGAATTTTCGATTTCTTGAATGTCTTGCTCTTCAGTTTGGCTATGCACCTCAGCAAAGGCTATAGATGGTGATCTTGTGGCCTAAAGGGAACTAGCAGGTTGTCTAGAAATAACTTTTCTGGGTCCTATTGAGGGCTGAGGTTCTGCTTTCTTGAATATTTCGTCTATGAAGGTTGGTCGGCCAAGGGTCGCTGGCCCCATAGCTTTTTCTGGCTTGGGTAGAGGTTTGGAATTATTTTCTGGCTTTTTCTGCTTAGTCATGCACACAAATAAACTACTAAATTCTTCCCAAACAAAACAGCAGCAAATCTGTAGGAAAGCGGGTAGAGGAGAAGGGCTATTACATGCTCCACACGTAGGTTCTTACTTTCTGTTTTTAAAACCCAATTCTTCCCTAGCAGGTTCGTACACTACTCTGAAAAAAGAACAAATGGCTACACTCTTTCCCTGACAACGGCGCCAAAATGTCGAGCTATAAAAATGGTCTCTTTCATCTCTAATTACCTCACATTAATATGTCAATCCGGGAACATTTTTCTATTTAAAAGAGTGTCTCAGTCTAAAGCTATCATTTGCCAGAGTAATGCTAGTAGTACAGTGTTCGAAAATATAAAAGTAAACTGATGCTTGTTTACACTTAACTACTTTAAAAGATTAAACCACACATTCAGAAAACTAAGCAATTTATTAGTCAAGGTTTTAGTAGCAATAACTCATCCCTTTGTAAATTGATGGAAAAAGAAACCAGAGAACAGATAGTGGATCTGGGAGCTGGACAATAGATGTCAATGCTCACTACAGCCTAAGATTCTTCTTCACACCAAAATAACAAATGACAGGAAATGAAACGGAAGATAAGAAATGGAACAACAATTAAGAAATAGAACAACAAACCTGAAATGGAACAACAAACAAGAAATTGTAACGGCAAGTAAGTCTAACAAGCAGTAACACCTTAGTCTACAAGATCAAATGCACTAATCGTAATCTACAGGAATCAAACAACAATCCTTCACTCTTAAGGGCGGATTGAATAACACACCAAAATGGAACAACACTGATTAATGATGAATTATAGAACAAGGCTTGAAAACCATATATACACACGACACACCTTAATAGTAATCTGATCCAGTTATCAATCTCAGTTAGAAAGAGTACGACTACATTTCAAAATAGAACAACATTGTTTATAGATCCAACAATTGCAAAGAACATAACTCCCAAGATGAATTCTGTAATGTCAATAAACAAGTGCACAACACAAAGGCTCTGTAATTAAACAACAACAGTATTCTCTAAAGACTAGTAGTATTATATCAACACTTAAAAGAACAGTGATACGATGCAGAGTCAATACAATAGTTCTGTCGTTAGAAAACTTAATAAATTAAACATAACATAGCATGTGATGTAAACTTACAAAAACATCAGATTACCAAATAACGTCGATAAGAAAACCATGCATAAACCAAACTTAATAGTATAGGAGCAAGTGTCCTCCAGGGCCGGGCCCTTAGCCTCTAGGGGTACACCGCTTGAATTTATTCCAGACTCAGAGATGAAGTAGCAAACAAGTTTGTATTAATGCATAAAGCGGAATTACAATAGATCAGTTCTTAACGAGACTCGATGATCAAAGTTTTGATCTTAAAGGCAATTACATAAAACATAACAGATTCTAACTCTCCTTGAGCTAATAGTGTTGCCCCTTTTATAATGGTGAAGGCGGAGATATCTAGGTGCAGAAATAATTAAAGCAGCGATCCCTTAGGATCAAGGATCCTGAGGGATTCGCCGAACGGGTAGTCCCCAGTCATCTCTTTTCTTTCCTGCGTTGAGCCGATATCTCCACTTCCTTTCCAGGTCTGATTCGCTTTGATTTGTTTTGCCTTGTTTGCATATAGTTCCCCGTCAAAGGGACAACGGTTAACCCGTCCTTGTCCTTTCCTTTGGAACAACAGTTTCTCGTTTTTCCTTCTTTCTGCATAAGGAAATGACAATTGTCATTGTTTTCATCTTGCATATTAATCTCACAAGTTTTATTACAATTCCTTATCGTTTTCCTAGTTCATGATGCAAAAGGTTTGTAAGTTCTAATGAAAAGATGATGAAATAATTACCAAAAACATACCTTCTTTAGTACTCCACATAGATCAGATTTAGTTTCCAAACTTTACGTATCTATTCATATTTCTGATCTGTTAGTGCTGCCCCTTTGACTTTTTCCAACAAATTTGTTTCACGTTGACTGATAGAAACCTCATAAGTCTATTTTGGATTCCAAGATAAGGCATCTTCTAATTGTCGCTCAGGTACAATTCTTAAGCCTTTTAGAAGATATTTCATATTTTCAAATCTTTCTTGACATTGTTGTGTCCATATAAATTTTACTCCCTTTTTTTGTAGGTAAGTGATAGGGTGAACTAACTTAGAGAATCATTCAGTGAACCTATGGTAATAACTATTTCCCCATATAAGATCTTATATTAGCCATGTCCTTTAGTATTGACCATTCAAGGATAGCCTTCACCATCTTGGGATCTACTGCTATTCCTTCCTTTGAAATTACGTGGCATAAATATTGTATTTGATTCTGAAAAAACTCACATTTACTGAAGTTTTCATATATTTGATTTTCCTGAAAAGTTCACAACACTATTTCTAAATGTTTTCTGTGTTCTTCAACTATTTTTTAGTACATCAATATATTGTTAATAAAAATTAACAAAAATCTATCTAAAAATATGTTGAACACGCAATTCTTTAGGCACATGAAAGTGGAAGGTGTGTTTGTGAGCCCAAATGGTAACACTTTGATTTCGTAGTGTCCATATCACGTTCTAAATATTTTCTTTGGTATATATTCTTCTATGATACTTAGCTAGTGGTATCTGGACCGAATGTCTATTTTGGAGAACATAACAACTCCCTTGACTTGATCAAAAGGATCATCAATTTGAGGTATAGGTTATTTATTCTTTACTGTTAATTTGTTTAGTTGTTGATAATCAATGCATAGTATGTACATTGCATTATTTTTCTTAATGAAAATGACTGGTGCACCCCATCGGGATACACTAGGAATAATATACCCCTTACTCAACAACCCTTACATTTGAATTTTTAGTTCCATGATTTCTTGTATTGTCATTCGATAGGGAGCTTTGGATAATGGTGCAAATCTAGTTATCAATTGTATGGATAAATATATTTCCCTCTTAGCAGGCAACCCCAAAATCTCCTCCAGAAACACATCTTGAAAGTCTCTCGCCATCTCCAATTTTTCTAAAAAAAAATTGTTTTGTCAATGGATTGATTTTCTACCTTAATGGAAAAATGTTGACATCCTTTCCTAGATAATTTCCTCAATTGTAGTGCTCATATTTGACGAATTGAATCTGGTCTCGAAATGGCCTTTATAACTTATGTTCCTTCGTTGTTTGTCACACAAGAAACCATTTTCTCTATGAATTTAACGAGTGCTTTATGACTTTCTAACCAATCCATACCTATCAAGACATCATAGGAGCCTAATGGTAATACATTTAAATTTATTGTATTATGATTTCCATCCAACACAATTAGGCAAGATTTAATCTAGCTTGTGACTCTTCCTTTTTCTCCCATAGCTAATTGTACCAATGAAGGATGTTTATATATTTCAACCACTAGTGTGAAAATATCTATGATTTTAGGACTAACATATCTTAAACTAGAAAAATGGTCAATTAATATTGAAACAAATTGATCAAGAATAATTACCTCTACTTCCACCACAGTGTATTGGTGCTCTGCTTGTTTCTCCTCGAATGTTGCACTAAGGCACAAAATATCCTTGGCTATGTCATTGACAGTGCAAGCTTCTTGAACATTTTGAAGGTGTTGAACTGCTTTTGTGTTGTAGGGACAATTTCGTAAATGGTGGGGTTTTCTGCAAGCCCAAAATTTTAATGGATCCCTTTACTTCCCATTGGGTCCCTTATTAAGTTTAGTCCATTTGGACCCTATTTGGGTTTGCACATATGATGTTTGAGATTAATTATTATTCTTCCTGAAGTTGTGATTCTATCCCCCTCTTCCACTATGTTTAAACGATCCACTTTTTTCCCTTTTATTATTTTATATGGTTTGTTCTTTCTCTTTAATAAGCCATGCTATGGAGTTATCATTCTTCTATTTAGCTTGCGAGTAAAAAATTATTGCCTTATCAATGAACTTATCCATAGTCTTAGGATTATCATAATCAATTAACTCTTTGAAGGAGGGAGGTAGGGAGCTTATGAAACGTTTAATATTTTTCTTTTTTCTCCTTTATATAAGGTACACAATGTATAAAAATGTGTAAATTTGGTTATCAGTTCATCCATGGACACCTATTCTAACTTTAAATCAAGAAATTCCTTTGCCTAGTCATTAAAATATCATTTTGAGAGGTACTTTTCATTCAACAATCATTGGAAGTCCTCCCAATTTACTTATTTTCCATACAAATTTTGAACTTTGTGAACTTCCTCCCACCACAAGTGTTGAAAATGCAGCAAGAAAATATCAATTTGACTTTGCCTTTTTTAAACTAGAGAAAATTTGAATCTCTATTTTAGCCAAATTATAAGAGGTAGTTAAATAAGGTGACATGGCACTTGTCACTCGGTTAACTCAATTAATTATAGTTGGGGAAGCTTGAGTTCAGATCAGTATCATTGATTGCTAATTTGTAGAAATATATTTTAGTTAAATTGAGTTGTCATCAGTTAAAATATTTTTAACTACTAGAGGAACTAGTGGAGGTCAAGTTGTGGAAGTGGAACTTCAACCACACTTAATGATCAACTAGTTAACTAATCAATCAAACCAAAATAATTTTTGCATGTAGAGAATTCAAGTTACCTAGTTGAGATGGAGATTCCAAGGAAATGTACTATCAGTTGTATAATATTCCCATGTCTACAGTTGGTGCATGCAGTCAGAGGAAGGACCTAAAGGAATTGCACAATCTAATTGAGGGAATTTCCTAAATAATAGGGGATAATTTCCTCGAGGAACAACGCAAGGAAATAAGAGCTTGCAGGGCTTAAAAATTAGCTAAGTGTTGGCCATAGTGAGTTATTTAGGTAGACAGATAGACTATACACTTACAATTTGTGCTTAGGATTGAGCAAGAACATGTATTGATCTCTATTCTTAGATTAATGCAATATAGAGAGGAAGGGGTTTTGAGTAGTTTTTTTCCCCTAGATAAATCTTTGTGCATGTGTGATAATTCTTCTTTCATGTTTATGATTTGTGTTCTCGATCATGAATTAACCTCTGCATAGTAGTAGAGTAGATTTGAGTCCTGGTGTTTTAGTAAATTTCATGAGAAGTTTTGAATATACACAATAATTTCTACATGGTATCATGGTAGGATTCAAAGTAGAGTAGAAATTTTGAAGTTGTTATTGTAGAGGATTGGATTTACAGGATCAATTATTCAGAGTTATAAGGATGGCTTTCTATGGAATAAGACTCTATTATTCCCTTGAGGGAAGCTCGAATTCTATTTCTTGGAAGGACCACATGGAGGTAGTGGTAGAAGATAATGGATTGAAGGAATTCATTGATAATGACATCCCGAAACCAGTAGCAACTGATACTCAAGATCTAGTAGAATGGAAGAAGTGTGTTTCCAAGGTTAAGAGAATCATATTAGAGGGAATATGAGACCACATTGTCTCAAATATCCTTAGGAAAGGGAATCTATATGCAATGTGGAAAGAAATAACATATTTTTTTCTATAATAATAGTGACTAGAGGAAGTTGGTGCTCATGGCTAAACTTCGAAATATCAATATGTGGAAGAACAAGACTATTATGCAGTACGTGATTAGGTTCACACATTGTCATGATTAAATTGGTCAAGTTGGTGTTACTATTACACAAGATGATTTGGTAAGCCTAGCCCCTATAGGCCTTCCCAAGAGATGGCACAAATACCAAGATTTAGTGAATGGTAGGGTGAAACTACCAAATTGGGAACACCTATGGTCCGATTTGCTACAAGAGGAAATAAGGCAGAATACCATAGATAGGAATTCATCCAAGGTAAAGGATGAAGAAAAATACGCCTTGGGTGGAGGGGAAAAGAAGGTAAAAGGGAAGAAATCACAATTCAAACTAGAATCTAGTCGCGGGGGAATGAAGAAAGACTTTACTAGAATCAAGTTCTTTCACTGTCATGAATTTGGGTACTATTCAACGAAGTGTCCACACAAGAATAAAAGCAAGAAGATACTAGGGGGAGCAACAGGTGAAGCCCTTTCTTCACAGTTCAAGCTTCAATTTACTCTCATTGCATACATGGCCAATAGAATGACGAGGAGTGTGTGGTACTTGAATATTGGTGCCTCGTTCCGCATGATGGGGAATAGAGAAATTTTCAGTGATTTGGAGGAGAAATATCTCCATATGGACAATGATATGGGAGATGATGGAAGGTACAAAATGACTGGGATTAGCAAAATCACATTTTAGAGGGAGTTTGGCTTCCACCTTAGACTCAAGGATTTTATGTTTGTTTCGGGTCTAAAGAAAAATATCATCTCCATTGTAGTTTTGGAAAACTATAGTTAGGATGTGAGCTTCAAAAAATGAAAGGAATTCTTTAGACATATAGTGACGGGATAGGTGAAGCATATTGGGGTTCATGTGAATAAATTTTACAAGCTATATGTGGATTCTGTTGCATTGAGCAAAAATGAAGAAAACATGTGGAGCCGCGATGTTGGTGAAATTTGGCATGAAAGACTTGGCCATTTGCATCATCACACTTTTATATCATGCAATAGATAACAATAATCCTCAACAAAGGAGCATTAGAGAATTGATATACATGAAAAGGGTGTACCTTGGGGAAATACACAAAAGACACTTTCCATGTTCAGGACAAAAAATAACATGTGGTCCTTAAAGTGATCCACTCTAATGTCTGTTGACCTTTCTAAAAAACTTGTAATTCTAGGCACAAATATTTTTTCATTTTTATTGATGACTTCTCACAGAAGTGTTGAATATTCCTCATACGAGAGATGGATGAGACATTTCCCAAGTTTGTAGAGTTCAAGGCATTGGTTGAGAAAGAAACATGCAAGAAGGTGAAGGCTCTCAGGAGTGATAATGGAGGTCAGCACATGTCGAGTGAATTTAAAAATTTCTATGCGAAAGAAGGCATTCGACGAGAGTTTACAACACCCCACAGTCCACAAGAGAATGGGGTGTCTAAGAGGAAGAACTGTAGCATTTTGGGAGTAGCGAGGGTGATGTTGCATGACAAGGGCCTACATTTGCACTTCTGGGTTGAAGCATGCAACACAATGGTCTATTCATAGAATAGGGTTCGTCATCAGAGTATTGGCATGATTACCCCCGCAGAGGATTTCTCGGGGAGGAAGTCAGATGTGTCACACTTCAAGATTTTTGGAGCCTCTTTTTACCGCCATATCTCCAAATAATAAAGGAAGAAGCTAGATCCAACAATAGGATTGGGGGTGTTTGTGGGGTACAAAAAAAATCCCCACAACTATCTTATGTACTTTCCATCCCTCAGAATGACATTTGTGTGAAGGGATATAAAATTTGATGAAGACAAAGACATGGAATGCTCTCTTAATAGGGAGCTTCAAATCCCACCAAAGGAAGATCTTTTAGCTCAAAAGGAGGAACCTTAGGAAGTTGTGGAGCAACTACAAATTGACGAGCGAAGAGTGGAGATAGCCACTCAAGCAGATACATCCAGAGAAGGCAAGAAAATGACTAGGGAAGTTCAGAGACTTCTGCAGGATGCGAGGGAGAATGTGGGTTCTCCTTTAAATGAGCGCAAGTAATCAAGGTCACCAGATCAGTACACTAGCTACATGTATCTAATGACTAAGCTTATAGAGACAGATTTATCCTCTTTTGAGGAAGCGATAGATAAACTAGTATGGGTTGATGTAATGGTGTAGGAGTATGAATCCATTGTAAATAATAGTGTTTGGGAAGTGATCCCAAGACCAAGAAACAAATAATTGTGAGTTCGAGATGGATCTTCAAAGTGAAGCATGTAGGAGAATGAAGGATAGAAAATTACAAGAGCATATTTGTGGCCAAGGGATACTCTCAGGTTGAGGGGATTCACTATGATGAGACCTTTTCTCATGTAGCAAGGTACTCATCCATCAAATCAATCCTTTCTTTGGTTACATAGATGGGGTGGAAGATCCACCAGATGGATGTGAAAACAACATTCCCCAATGGATTTATTGAGGAGGAGGTGTATATTGAGAAACAAGAAGGATTCAATACTTTTTATCGAGATTATCATGTGTGTAGATTCAAGTGAGAATTGTACGGTCTCAAGAAAGGACCCCTTGCTTGGTACACTAGGATCGATAGCTATCTCACCAGTTTGGGCTTCACCAAAAGTGAAGCGGATGCAAACCTATATCACATTTTGGTAGAATGTAAATTGTTGATTATTGTCTTATATGTTGATGACTTCATTTTGACTAATGATGAGTAGCTGATTAGATCTTGCAAGGAGGTCCTTGCAAGAGAGTTTGAAATGAAGGATATGGTCTCATGCACTACTTTCTCAGATTGGAAGTATAGAAAGGTGATAGGGATTTGTTTGTCTCTTAGGGAAAGTATACTAATGATATACTTCAGAGGTTCCTCATTAATAGATGAAAACCCATGGATGCACCTCTAGCGACCAACAAGAGGAAAGAGGATGTCAGTTCAGGTGACGAAGTGGACGCTATTGTTAACCGACAGTTGGTGGGTTCACTAATGTATCTTGTGGAAACATGACCAGATATGTGTTATGCAGTCAGCCAGCTGATCCAAGCTATGGTTAGGCCAACCAAACTATTTTGGAGGGAAGCTAAGAATATTCTATGACACCTCAAAGGCACTATCCAGTTTGGAATTTGGTAGAAAGAGACAAAGGGAGTGATGTTGTGTGAATTCACAAATGAAGATTGGGTGGAGAGTCCATCAGAACAAAAGAGTACAAGAAGTGGAATTTCACAATATTTTCTCTGTACAAAATGAAACAAAGATCTATGGCACTCAACTTGATAGAAGTAGAATACATGCTTGCAAGTCAAACAACATGTGAGGTGATATGGATGAGAAATATACTTATTGGATTGTTTAGTTAGATGATGGGTCCAATTGTGATCTACTGTCATATTTAAAGTTGCATCAAGCTCTCTAAAAATTATGTTTCTCATAAGTGATCCAAACATATAGATATCTAGTATCACCATTTACGAGATTGTATGCAGAGGTGAATAATGTTGTTGCAATACATTCTGACAAAAGAACAAGATGATAATATTTTGACAAAGGCCTTCTCAAGAGGGAGGTTTGAGTTCTATAGGTGCAGGATAGTGGTTGTTGATAATCCATTTCTTGTTGAAAGGGAGTATTGAAATGCAACAAGAAAATCTCAGTTTGTCTTTGCCTTGGTCAAACTAGAGAAAATTCGAATTTCTATTTCAGCAGAAATCTTGGAGGTAGTTAATTGAGGTGACATGTTACTTGTCACTCAGTTAACTTAGTTAATTCAATTTGGGGAAGCTTGAGTTTAGTTTAGTATGATTGATTTCTAATTTGTAGCAATCTATTTTAGGTAAATTGAGTTATGGTCAGTTAAATTAGTTCTAGCTTCTAGAGGAACTAGTGGAGGTCAAGATGTGGAAGTGGAAATTCATCCACACTCAGTGATTAGCTAGTTAATTGATTAATCAACACAAAATAAATATTTCATGTAGAGAATTCAAGTTACCTAGTTGAGATGGAGATTCAAAGGCATTGTAATATTAGTTATAGACTATTCTCATGTATACAGGTGGTGCATGCAGTCGAAGGAAGGACGTAGAGGAATTGAGAAATCCAATTGATGAAATTTCCTAAATAATAGGGGCTAAAGTCCTCAAGCAACACCACACGGAAATAGGAGCTTGGAGGGATTGAAAATTGGCTAAGTGTTGGCCAGAGTTAGTTAGTCAGGTAGAGAGAAGACTATACACTTGCAGGTTGTGCTCAGGCTTGAGCAAGCATATGTATTCATCTATATTATTTGATTAATGCAATATAGATAGGAAGGGGTTTTGAGCAGTTGGTTTCCCCTAGATACATTTCTATGCATGTGTGATAATTCTTCTTGAATGTTTATGATTTGTGTTCTCTCTCGTGAATTAACTTCCACAAAATAGTAGAGCAGATTTGAGTCTTGCGTTTAGTAAATTTCATGAGCATTTTCAAATCTACACAATAATTTCTATAACATGGATGCTTTTTCTTACAATTCATAAGTGGCCAACTTAGATTTTAGTTCAGTTGTATAATCATAAACCTGGAAATACTAATTTATGTTCAACAACCATGCTCCCGTTGCTTCCTTATATTCCTAATCATATGTTGAGGTCTGACTTTTTAAAATTCTCCATGAAACGCTACTTTAGGTTTCATTTTTGGGCTATTTTGAGCTTTGGAAAAACTATGTTCTTCTCCATCAACCTTCTTCCTTTGGCTTTTAGATTCTTCTTCCATTGTTTTATGTTTAAAGCTTCTTCCTTATTTTTTTCTTCGTTTATTGCCTCCAAATAATTAGAATTAGGTCTATCTGTTAGGTTCATAATTATCTTATCTTGTTCCACACTAGCTTTCAACAAATTTTCATGATCAACAAAGAGATTTTCAATTTTGATTTGCAATTCCTTGATTATGTTCAACAGTTCCCTAGTGGGAACATGGGTCTACTCGCATAAATGTACGTAAATTTTGTCTTCACCAATGTGGGTATCTTTATTAGGTTCTATCATGAGGTCCTTCTTTGCCATATTCTCCTCCATGTATTAATTATGTAACAGGAAAGAAAAATTTCTATTAGTCTAAACCAAATTTTATGATTTTCCCAAGGCCTCAGTTTTGGAACCACGCTCTAATACCACTTGTCATACCCCTCAAAGGGTTCTACTCATCAGCAAAATTAGATACTGTAAGAAACATTTTTTTGAAGTAGTGCATAATACAACTACATCTAATCAAGGAAAAATAAAAACCAAATTGTAATAGTTATACTCATATAAAATTCATGGTTTAAGTTTAGTGAAACTGTAAGTTTATTCACTTCAAAACTCACTAGACATCTTCTACTCTTTTTATACTATCCATGGTCTTTGCTTGGTTATTTTTATATACATAAATATATTGTATAGGTCCTACTAGTATAACAATAAATGCATCAATCTCATTTTTTGTTTGATTGTTTGCAAACTCTACACACACACACACACACACACACACACACAAAACTTGAATCCTTTAGAAAATAGTCAAATCTTTATGACAAGGGGTATACCCATGTCGTTATATGTAATATATTTGATCTCTACTGTTAGGTTCCTATACCAATAGGTTTCATCTTTCATGATTGACAGTGGAAGGGCTAAATATGTTCATCATTGCAGGCTGCAAAGGTTCCATATTTTGTGTACATACTAGGAAAACTAAAAAAATGAAAAGAAGGTATGCCTTAAAAGAATAATCAAAAGGCAAGAAAATCAAATGGTCAAAGGAATAAGTGAAAATGAACCCCAAACTAAAGACCAGGAAAGTGGCCAGTCAAAATTCCACTACTATCTTTTGGCAGTAACATAGTCTACAAATACTGAGGCTAATCATACTTGATGGATGGCCCAACAGTCTAATCTGGACCATGCCATGTTTAAATTGCTTGTTGCAAAATAGAGAATGATTCCTGTTGAAACAACTCAAGCTTGACAGATGACTAGCTAGGTAGAGAAATGAAGGAGCCCAACTGCTTAATCTGGGTCCTTGGAATAAATAAGGGTAGATTTAGATAGGAGGGCAATCAAAAGAAAAAGAGAACAATCAGGGTCTACCAATTCAAGTGCACCCATTTCAAGTGAAGAAAAAATGTTAGGATTGCTAGATTGGGTAAGAAGTGTAAGGTTGCAGAAGTGAAGGGGCCATCACAAGTTGGCTTATCAAGAGCAAGACTCATCCCATTCAGAGTATTGGCACCATGGCAGAGGTTTGAGGACATAACAATGGAAGCATGTCTAATTTCCAGCTTTTCCCCAAACACCATTTATTAACGTTCCCCAAGGACCTTGGGATCTGCTCAAGTATCCTGTTTCACTTCATTCCATGACAAAGTACCAGGTTAAACTGTGAAGTTCACTTAAGGAAAGGAAGCCACATTTCTTGTGTAAAAATCTTTACTCTCAATTCCACTCATCTTCTATCCCTAAGTTTTACTTCTTAAAGCTTAGCATTTGCCCCTACACATTCACCTCACAAAGTCATATTAACAACTAATGTATTATTTAGCTCCCTAAGCATTCCCCTTCCCTAAAGTCTACAAAGATCTATATGAAAATCCCAAAAAAATCTATGTAAATACCCTCCCCCTAGCAATATAGCTATATAGTCATGTCTTGGGGAATATTAACCCATCAAGGGCTAATATTAACCCTCTACCACCCTAAACTATGGGTTTTTAATTAAAAACTTTGGTTAAAAATAAAAAATCCATAGTCCCCGCCCTCATTAACCCCTCTTACCCCTTTCCGCGCTAAAGTTTTGGTTTATAATGTTGTTTAAATAAAACATTTATAAACAGGCGCAAACATTTACCCACTAGCCCTAAGTTAAAAACCCACCCCGCGTGCGATTTATTTAATTGATTATTTTAATTGGGCGGGTTCCTGTAACCATAAACCATTGTCATATCACATCCGCCACCAACCGTTCGATCGTCGGCCCCACAGATCTAACGGTGGGCGGTCAATCTCACCTAGGAACGGGCGGAGGTTTAGCGTCCGGGGGATTGGCGGTTTCACCACCGTACCCCTGCCACGCGTCAACCACCCAGGTTGTTCGGAGCCCCCCCGCCCCCTCTTATCGATTACCACCCAAGGGTGCTCCAGGGAAACCACAAACAACCTGCCCCCTCCCGCTGACGTCATACCCACATCAGCATGACGTCAGTGCCCTCGTCCATCACCACTGCTCCACGTCGCCTCCACGTCGTCCATTCGCCCATATGCCCAGCCACCGTGTCACCGCCACGTGGCCACCCACGTCAGCCGCCATGTCACCCTATCGTACCCAGGCCCACTGATGATGTCATGCTAACGTCATCGCCAAAAAGCGTCAAAAGTCCCAAATTTGCATAAAATGTCGTGAAATGACCATTTTGTGTCATTTTCACTTGTCGTTTTGGGAGCACTGTGCATGCGGAATATGTTGTTTGCTGCCTAATTCGAGAATTTACTCACCCAAGCTATTGCCACCCTCAAAGTCGACTCAAATTGCCTACCATTGTTCCAGCTTGACATCTTTGGCACTGAAAAATCTAGGTATTTGCCACAGTTGACCTATTTCACCCATGTTTGTGCCATTTTTCTCTTAATTTCCTGTAAAAAATTTCTGCAAAGCTCCTCACAGTCGAATTATCCGCTAAAACTACCCAAAAAACTTGGTAAAGTCCCTACACCACGAAGCTCTGCAAAACCTGTGCCCTTCTACGAAATTCACCGTTAAAAAGTAATTTTAGAAGCCAAGCTACTGGCTAAAGCCCATATAACTGTACATTGATCCCTTTTATCATAATTCCCTTTGCAAAAACTAGCTACTTAGCTCAAAACACTCTGTTTTTTTCCAACAGAGTGCCCCACAGTTCATCAACCCTATGAAAAGTCTTTTTAAACTCTCAAAACTACTCACTCCCAAACACAAATTCAGTGGGTAGTCTTCAGCCTTCTCACTAATCCTAAGCTCAGGAAATTATCCAGTAAAGTTTAAACATGGCCACTCCATCAGCTCTAGATGTTGCTCGTGTTAATCCACCCAGTAAAGAGCTTGAGCTATGCCTCTTGTGGAGAGTGATTTCCTCACTGCAGATTTTGTGGCAGTGAGGAACCACCTGCAGACCTTCTGCCAGCTGAGGAACAGTCACTTGGACAACAGTGACATGTATGGCATCTGGGAGTCAAATCTTCATATCTATTTCTTGCCTTATGTAAATGTCTTTCCTGAAGTCATTCACCTCTGTGCAGAGAATTATGACCAAAAACTCAGAGCTGTTAACTCTCCATCTGGGAGCATACTCTTTTACATTACTCCTGATTCCATCAATTAGATGCTAAATTACAAGCAAACCCAGCTGCTCTACCCTTTTTCCATAAAGTACTTGCTGGATGAGGGCGCCAAGCTCTCTAGCATTGAGATTGTTGCAGCTGCCAAAACTTTCATGAGAGCAGACTGCCAACCTTCTGGGCCACCTCCTTTCCCATATGAAAATTTCAATGAGGTAGGAAAGCTTCTTATGGACATGATATCCTCTGTGCTGGGGTTCTCCACAAATGAACATGTTGATGAAACTGTGTTGGTCTTGTTATATGCATATAGCCTTGGGAAGCCCCCTGCTATAAAATACAATTATGCCAAGTTTATTGCCAACAAGATACATGACCAACTGCTAAGGCTGCACAGGGAAGCAATATTTTAATATTCATCATACATCTATCATTCTTCATGTACTATCAGATAGATTGCTTCTAGTGCCCATCAAGAAGCTGGATTCACAGGGTGAGAGGAGTTTTGTCTCTCTTAGTCTTCATTTTCCATCAAGTCCAGAACTCTCCCTCTCCTCCTGTGAATCATTGACCAATTTGTCTATCAGTCACATGCCTCTTGAAAAGGATTCTCCTGCCAGATTGTCAAAAGATATGCAGAAAATCTTACAGTTGTCCAGGAATTACAAAATAGGTGATTGGTATTTATACCAAAATCACACAGTCATCAGGATCTATGGTTGTGAGCTCTGTCCTTACAGGCTCCCAATATATGTGCCTATGAGATTGCTTGCCTTGGAATACTATAGGCAACTCATCAATTCTGACCTTACACACTTCTATAGTGCCAAGAAGAAAGCCAATCTCAAATTCAGAGACCACCTAGGCCCCTTCATCATGAACAAGAAAGATGGTTGGCAAGAAAATGATCAAATACTAGGGCAATAGCTTAAAATTAAAAGCAGCTTCTGGTGGGTCCCTTATGACCCTGAAGGCTTTATCAGTGCTAGAAGAGTCAAGTATAGGCTGCTAGCCTATAAACATTGTCCATATCCACAAATTGAACACTTTGCCAACCAAGATGAATTGGTGTCTAGTACATTAGTAGAGGAATTTACTCAGGAGGAGACAATGGAGCAGACTGTGAAAGATTTAGAGAAAACTCTTGATTTGGATTCTTGTTAGCAGGTCACATTCAAGCAACCAGTCCAAGTCGGAGAAGGCACATCCACTGCTGTAGCTGTACAGACCGCCCAACAGACATCTACAACAACAACAACCACAACAAAAGGCAAAGAAGTGATGGATGTACAACAAGAGACAGAGGCAGGGCAGCCCAGCACTTCAAAAGACCAAAGTCAAGGGCAAGCCCCTTTACAGCAAGCTGAAGCAGAAAATGAGATAGAGAGGAGGCCACACCTCCAAGTGGGTCAACACAGCAACCGGAGGCCAAGAGGCCAAGAATTGACCCTCAGACTGAAGAAGAACACATCAGTGAAGAAAGAGCAGAAAGCCAAAGCATAGAAAGCGAATCCAACCAGCAGACTACCATTAGTTCATTCCAGCAGGAACAAGCCATGCAACAAAGTACAGAGGTGTCCTCTTCCAGGTAGCAGGGCAAGCAACCAGCTGGAATCAAAGGATCATTTATGGAAATCAAGGCCCAAAATGAACTCTTGAGAGTTCAACTGTATGATCAATTCTTAAAGACAACACCCTCCAAGCAGTAGAGATTGATGGCAGCATATGACATCAAGGAGGATAAGATGATTTTTACTCATCTTAAGACTAAAGTTCCAAAGCCCAGATCATTTGCAGACTACACCAAAACAAGTCTAGAGGTCCTCTCCAAGGACATACACCCCATGGATCAAATAGAACTGCACAAACAGACAGGGGAAATGGTGTATGCCACACTTGCAGACAGGGCCATGCTGGCCCATCAGTTAAAAGAATCACTAAAGAATACAAATACACAGTTAGAGTTGGAAAGGATGTCTTCCACTGCTAAGGACAACAGAATAAAAATTTTGGAAGACATAATCATTGATCTAGTACATGATCCTAAAGATCCAAAGGGTATTAAGGCCCTTATGAAGAAAAAGGAGGATGACATTGCTGCACTAAGAAAGAAGGCAAAACTGCCTCCAACCATTCACCCTCAAACAACAGAACTTGCACAGGAAAAGCAAGTTGATGAGACCATGGATCTTCTTCTGAAGATGAATCAGAGAATATTACAGATGGAAGCAAAGTTGGAAAAGGCATTGCAGGACAAGCAAGGGGAGTCAACCTCCCATCCCCCTCAAACTTCTACAACTCTTGGCCCTGCCCCTCCTACACAAGCAGCAGTAGCCCCTCCTGCCATTCCAGCACCTACCACAGCCACATCAGCAATAGAAGCCACAACAACAACAACAACAACAGCAGAATCAAGCATGAGCATGGAGGACTTGATGAAAGTTGTCAAGGAACTTGAGGTTC
>APFE030921227.1:63436-84754 GCA_000404065.3 Pinus taeda
TGTAATGGTTCCTTTTTTGTTTCTTTAATACAAATAAGTCCATTCTTCTCAATGATTTGTTGTTAATGAATTATTTCATGTACTCCTTGGTCTATGTGATGAATATGCTTTGTTTTATGAAATATTCAGGTGTTATGTAATCGTTTGCTTTGTTAGTGTATGCAGGTCTTAAAGTGAAGGAGGAGCTCATCTGGATCAGCAAGGCTGGACTGCTACAACAAGCGTTGGACCTAAGGTAAGATCGGAAAACACTTGGTTTTCTCATAGAATAATGTATGTTTAGAGAAGGATTGCTCTTGTTTGGTTTGTTTGTCACTAGAGAGTCTTAGACTCCTAGGGAGGTTAGGTTTGTCCGCAAAAATAACTCTTTCTGCATGACAGGTTTAGTAGTGGCTTCTATTGTGACATTCTTCTTGCAGGCTGCCATAATGGCCATCTTCGAGAACCTGTTGACGACCACAAAAACAAAG
Organism: Pinus taeda; assembly: GCA_000404065.3. Classification (NCBI taxonomy): domain Eukaryota; kingdom Viridiplantae; phylum Streptophyta; class Pinopsida; order Pinales; family Pinaceae; genus Pinus; species Pinus taeda. The sequence continues at coordinate 63,907 of APFE030921227.1, forward strand.
TCATTTCCATGTTTAGTGGAAGGAAGGCCTGACATGTAATCCATGGATATGGATTCATAAGGTCGACTAGGGGTAGGCAGCGGGGTATAGAGGCCTTACTTCTTGATGGTCGGTTTAACAATGGCGCAGGCAGTGCATAATCTAATGTACTTCCTGACATCCTGTCGAAGATTCAGCCAATAGAAATACTTCTGCAGTACTGCCACCATTTTCTCAACCCCGAAATGCTCAGTAGCCCGACTGTAGTGTGATTCCAAAATAATCTTGGCACACTCGCTTGAAGGAACACAAAGGTGACCCAGGTGGCATAACAGGGCATCCTGGAGGTGAAAATTTGGAACATGCTGACCCTCCAAGGGTGTCTGGTATGTGTGGCCGAATTCTATGCCACTTTGGTAGAGAAGTGGCCAATCAGAAGTCTCGTGCCCACAAGAGTTGAGCACGGTGGTTAACTCCATGATCGGTGGTCGACTGAGGCAATCTGCAACATTATTGGTGTTTCCCTTCTTATACTTGATATTCAAATGGATTTTTTGTAGGTATGTGGGCCACTTCTGATGGCGATCATTCTGAAATTTCCCTTGGGTCTGTATGAAATGCAAGGGTCGGTGGTCTATGTGGATGACTATTTCCTTCCCAAAAATGTAATGCTTCCATTGTCAGTAGGCCTACACAATGGAATACATCTCTTTGTCATAAGTGGGATACTTCTGGACTATGTCTAAAAGTGTCTCACTGTGATATGCCACTGGATGCCCATGTTGAGTAAGGACTTCCCCAATAGCATAGTCATAGGCATCTGTCTCAACCTCAAATGGTTGTTGCAATTCTGGTAATTCGAGCATTGGTGCCATGCAGAGGCAACCTTTCAACTCTGGGAATGCCTTCTATTAAGATTTATACCAAAATAATTTTGCTTTTGCTCCTCCCTTGGTGACTTGACTCAAGGGCCAAGTGAGATGAGAAAATCCCAAAAAAAACCTATGGTAGAAGTTGGCAAGACCTAGAAAGTTGTGGAGCTTTGTCAGAGTGGTTGGAGATGGCCAATCCCAAATGACTTGGATCTTGGTTGGGTCCACATGCACCCCCTGTTCATTAATAATGTATCACAAATACTAAACTTGGGTTGCGCAAAAAGTGAATTTCTCCAAATTGGCACATAACTTGTGTTGCTGCAGTGTTTGGAGAACCTGTCGGATGTGGTGGAGGTGCTCTTCCCAACTCTAGCTGAAGATCAGGATGTCATCCAAGTATACCACTACAAATGAGTTGGTGAATGGCTGCAAGATGTCATCCATTAGCCTCATGAAGGTTGTAAGATAATTCGTCAATCAGAAAGGCATAACCAACTATTCAAAAAGGCCCTCCTTGGCTTTGAAGGAAGTCTTCCACACATCGAAGGGTTCGATTGGTACCTGGTGATATCCTGACTTCAAATCAATCTTGCTGAGATATTTTTCCCCCTTCAGTTGGTCTAGGAGATCATCAATTCGTGGGATCGGGTACCTATTACAGACAGTGATCTTGTTCAGTGCCCGATAGTCAATACAGAATCGCCAAGTCCCATCCTTTTTCTGTACCAACATGATCAGGCTCCCACAGGATGATGAACTTGGACAGATGTGACCTTTCTGCAGTAGCTCCTGAATTAGCCTCATGATTTCATCGTTCTCCAGAACAGAGCGTTGATAGATTGGTCCATTGGGCAGCGGCACACCTGGGGTCAGATCAATGGAGTGCTTGACCTAACAGTGCAGAGGAACCCTGCAGAGGAGGTGAAATGTCCTCGTACTCCTCCACGACCTTGTCCATCTGTAGTTTTCGAGTGGAGGGGCCATGTCTAGAGGTCATGGCCACCATCTTCTTCTTTCCTTCAGGGCGTATCATCAGGAAAACAAATTTCCCAGTTTTGGAAATGAGCTTACTGCATTGTTTTGCAGTAACCAAAGAGATGGAGGTAGGGGTGCTACCTCCAGTATCCTGTACAACTTAATCTCCAAAGTAACAATAACAACACAGGTCCTTGATTCATACATAGCATGTTGCTTCCACAAGTATGTTGTCCTAATAATACATCACAAACTTCAAGGGGATCAATGTCATAAAATACCTCATCCATGAAGGGCTTGATATTGTATGGAAGGTGACACTATTGGCTCACATGAAGATCCCGTCCTTGGTGAAGCCACTCGATGGTGTACGGTTGTGGATGTGCTATGGTCGATAGGCCCAGCCGCTTCACAACCTCTATTGAAATGAGGTTCTTTTGGCTCCTGCTGTCGACAATGAACTATAGCAGGGAGCCCTTTACCCACATCTAGGAGTGGAAGAGACGCTCCTCCTCCTCTGGATCTTCGGGTTCCTCCTTCTGTATATTTGTGGTGGCAATGGTGGCGTTGGGCTCCACATCAATAATCTTCTTCCTTTTGTAATTCTCCTTTTTGGTTTCTAACTTAGATTTGGAACATGCATATGATTCTAAAACCTTTAGCTCGACCACCAATGACTGCTTGGCCCAACACTCACTTGTGTTTTGAGTGGAGCTCTCATGGAACTCACACCACTTTCCCGTGTCCTCTTTCGACTTCACGACATTTTTCTTTGCTTGAAACTTTGGTGAGTTGTCTTTGGCTGCCTCGCCTTGGCTTTTTCCTTTGTTCTGCAATTTGGGGGTGCCTTTCCCTTGCTTCAGATTCGCAGATCCAAAGTCTCGCTTCTTCTGTTTAAACTTTTGCTTGACCTTGACAGCATATCGGTATGTCGTGCTGAGCGAGGAGATGTTCAAGAATTCTATTTCTTCCTGGATGTACTTGTGCAGGCAGCCACGATATTTGAGTACCAAATGCTGCTTTGAATCCTTGATACCCAACTTTTGCAAAGGGTATGGAAAATATTGGTAAACTCTAGAACATCTTGGTCCCTCCCTTGCCGCAACGTGGTCCACTTTATGTATTGATCCTCATAACTTCCGACAGGGTAGTACTGCTCCTTGATGGCATCCTAGAATGAACCCCAAGTGGGTACGACTAAAAATAGTGAGCCTATACTTTCATCCTTCTGCTCGCAGTAGGTTTCCCACCAGTCCTTGACATGGGGAGCTACTTTGAGAAGAGCGAAAATAATATTTTCCTAACTGGAAAAATCATGAACAGAAAAATAACCCTCTAGCATATTTAACCATTTATCGACAACACCTTCATCTATCTTACCCTCGAATATGGGGATTTCAAAATTAACTTGTACCTTAAATGATGTGGCATTTCCAGAGTAGCTGTTGGAATCCAATGCATCACCCTGGGTAGCCGCTGAAGGATCTAGGCAAAGTTGTCCATCATCATGTTCCTTTGTCACTCGAGGGCTTCTTTGAGCAATATTTTGATAAGATCTCCTGCCCCCTCGTCTTTCTTTTCATCCGCCATGGGAGGTTGTCGGGATTTGCGAGGCTGGTCTTGCAAGGTTCAACCAATTCAAGCCCTAACTCCTTATATCCCAACCTCGTTGGGGACATGCAAAGAAAAACAGAGAAAAAACAGACTACTCTAATACCACTAATCCAAATTTAAATAGGAATGCCACAAATTACAGTGATAACCATAAACACAGACATGCAATATAAATAATACTTCATTTCATTAATGTAAAATACTAAAATATGCTTACAAACAGTAATGGAAATAAACCAGCTAAGGCGATAGTAGCTTATCTGTGAGAAGAGATGTGGCGGCTACATGCCTCTAAACTATGTTACAATGAGGCTCAAAGGCCTATTTATTGTTGAGAAACAATTGAAAACCCTAAACATCCAAAAACCTAACCCTAGAAGATGAAACACCAAACTGTGGGCCCCGTTTGGGTAAATTGGTACATCAACTTCCCGAGGTCGTAACTTTGGCATATGATCTTCGTTTGATGTACACAATATCTTATTAGAAATATCTATCCGAGAAATACAACTTTTAGAAGAGAAACATCGGTCCATGGACCCATGTTGCTCCCATTTTTCCCAAAAAATGTCGTTTAGGGCCTCAAAATAGCTCCAGAAGTTCAGGGCCCGAAAAACTGCTAAAAATAGTAAACTGTGCTACAATTAAGGAAACAGAGAAGCTGAAAGAAACAATGGTGTGGACCCAAGTGGACTTTGTAGGTTGCCACCAATATCCACCCAGATCAGACAACCCAAGCCTAGACCATCCAACACCTGCGACCTTCCAATTATACTCATAATTTCTTTTCTTCCTTTAGAACCTCAAATGGATAGACCTTCCTACACTCATTTCAACTTTTCACAGCATAATTCCCAGCCTTCGTGAGACTAATACTGATACACAACAGCCTCAGCTCTAGCCACGAGGCTTTCGCAAAGGCCACCGTCCCACTCTCAAACCTTAAAACATACAAATCCACCTACCGGTTTGCACTTTATAATTGATGCATGACGAAGAGGTGATGCATAGATGAGAGAGGATATTTTTGCAATCGAGATCACATTAGTACTCCATCATAATTCTACCATCCTCCATTAATTTTCCACCAAGATCCTGATCTCTATCATTCATCCTCACAATTCTCCCACGAGTGAGCCCGACTTCACTGAGGTCCTAAATTAAATTCTACTTCTTATATCTCAAATCCCTACAAACACCCGAGGTGTTGCGCCGCCCAATTCTCCAAGAACCAAGGAAAACATGGTGATGTCACATGTTGTGACTTAATCTTGAAACATGTGTGGTACAAAATTTCCATATGATGCCACGTTTTGAGCGAGCCTAGATGTTCAGCTTTCCACAAGTACTCATGGATGGCAAGATATTGTAGAGGGTGATACGACAGGGGGAGGAGGAACCCAGGGTGGTGATTATAACTTAGAGGGATAGGGGAGAGAGGGGAGGGGCCATAAGGAAGGGGGAAGGTGAGGGTAATGAGGAAGGGGAGGGGGAATGGGAGAAATGGGAAGGGAGACAAGGGATGGGGGAGGGATGGGAAGGGGGAGGGGTGGGAAGAAGATGCACCAACCTTCCTGGAATGGAATTCGTTTTCCATATTTTTTCCCAAACTAAATTTTAGGAGGTAAATGGTTATCAGTGAGCATTTGCAAATAACCACTCTTTACTGAGTACCTAGCATTCTTCCAACCCCAAATATCTTCCACATTTTGTGCAATGAGGGCACGGCCACTTAAAAACTGTGGGACCCTTTCTCGTTGAGGGATAAGAGCCTCTGGGATCTTATCCATCATCCATCATTTCCATCAACCTTGTTGGTTCCACTCCACAATCTGATCCAGAGAAACCACCCCTCTACTTTCCAAGAACAGATGAAGGTCCTCCAAAGATCGATCAGAATCCAGGGATTGAAGGCTGAGAATTGAATCAATAAATATATTGATAGTGGCTCCATTTCCAGGGATCTTACTTGAATATTTTGTGATGAGGTCCCTGGAGGAATTGATCAATTTCCAAATGGGGGAACCCCATCTAGAGGCCAATTGTCCATCCCAATAATTTGATAAAGATATATACTTAGACCTAATAACTTATGACCACAACTAGTTCGGATTTGTGACAGAGCTCCAGTAAAGTTTTTCTCCTATAGTCGTTATTGCTATTCCTGGGTACCTAATCCCTAGTCCACCATGCTACTTTGGACCTCTCACAATTTTTCAATTTACTAAGTGATATTTCTAAGTTTCTGTTTTTCCCCCTTCCCATGGGAATTTCCTGATGAACATGCTCATTTGGTGAAGCACACTTTTGGGAGCTTGTAGAGCTGTGATCTGATATAGAGGGATAGCCAAAAGGACTAACTTCACCAAAATTTCTTTGCCTGCATTATTGAGCCATTTTCCACCCCATTTTACAATTTTGGATTTCATTTTATCTTGCACTTTTTTCTAGGCATTCAATGTGGCTCGTCCCAAAAAGATTTGGATCCCTAAGTAGTTGAACTCTCGCCAGTCCTTGATAGCTTTAAATCCCACAAATTCCTCAACCTTTTTTTCCTTTTTCCTTGCAATATTCCATCTATATATGTGTCAAATACTATCACTCATAGCTCCCCACAATGCCCTGATAAATTTATCCAGAATACTTTTAAACCTCCTAGCAATAGTAGTAGAAGCACATCCCATTAATATAGTGTCATCAACAAACTATCCGTGGTTTATGATTCTGATGCCCTCTTGGAAACGAAACCCTGGGAGGTTGATGGAGGCCCTCTCACATTCCAAATATCTACTTAGGGCATTAGCCATAATTATATAAATAAACGGTGAGAGGGGACATCCTTGACGGAGACCTATAGAAGCTTTGAAGAACCCTGCAGCCTAGCCATTCACAAATTGAGCAATCCAAGGGGAGGCTATGCAAATATTTAACCATCTTATGAAGGTCTCATCCATACCGAGTTTACGAAGAACTTTCTATAGGAAACTGTGTCTTACCTAGTTAGAGGAATTAGCCATATCTAGTTTAATAATCATTCCCCAATCAACCTGCCTCTAGCTAGAGTCCAAGGCTTCTTGGATGAGGATAATGTTGTCAAAAATTTGTCACTCAAGAACAAAGCCCCTTTTATTGTCGGATATTAGGAGGGGCAAAAGCAGCCTTAAAGGCTAGGCCAGCAACTTCGAAAAGATCTTATAAGAGACATTGCATAGGGAAATGGGTCAGAATATAGACAATGAGGAGGGGTTCAACTCTTTGGGGATTAAGGCTAGGAAAGAAGAATTTATTCCACCCCCCATTGCACCATTTTTGAGGGAGTATTCTCCCAACCTACACAAATATTTATTTATGACATCTAAGAAGGAGTGGTAGAAGCTCACCGAGAAGACATCTGGGCCCAATTCTTTATCTGGGGAGAAGGAAAATATAACCTTACAGATTTCATCCTCCGTCGAACGAGAAGTCAGAAATCTATTACAATGCGCAGAGACAATGGGTAGAATGCCCTCTAGGAGGAAATCTACATTATCCAAATCCCACTTGTGTTCCTTGGTATACAAGTTTTTATAAAGCTCGATTGTTGCTCTTTTGACTTCTTCAAATTTATTGATGGTCTTTCCCCCATGGGTAATCTAAGTTATATTATTTTTCGATTCCCTAAACTTGGCTTGCTTGTGAAATAATTTAGTATTTCTATCACCTACCTTAAGCCAATTATTTCTTGATTTTAATCTCTATTACTCCTCTTCCTCTTTGAGATATTTGTGAAGGCTTTTGAAGGTTTTTTCTTCTTTATGGATATCCATAACCTAGATCAACCTGGTTTCCATCTGTCCTTGGATTGCATCCAATTTTTCTTCCATATTTTTTATATTGAACTACCTTTTTGTTTTGTTCTCCTTTAGCCAAATTTTTACGTGTTGTTTCAATCTGTGTATCTTAGCCTCCTATATAGTAATTAGGCTACCATCAATCTAGGTTGCCCTGGAAATGGAGACCATTTCGAAGAAATTAGGGACCTCCAACCATTGGGGAGAGTAACGGAAGGGAATGAGCCCTAGATCCATGGGCATGGAAATTTCTAGGCAGATTATTCGGTGGTTTGATCCATCCCAAGGGAGGATGGTTGACTCAAGGTAGTAGTTCAAGGTTAGGATATTATCGGTTGCAAGGAAACGGTCTAAACGAGCCACAATATAATTAGGACCCACTCTTATATTAGACCAAGTGTAAAGGAATTTTTTGGGTTTGGCATCATATAAGTTCAAAGCTAAGATGATATCCTCCATGTATTCCTAATTGGCATCCATAATTATTGGAGCCCCCCCCCCCCCCCCCATTTTTCATGGCTACCCATCATAGTATTGAAGTCCCCCCCAATAATGTAGTTATTCCCATACTCAATATTTTTCAAGTCCAGTAGGGAATTCCAGCATTCTTACTTTTCCCGAAAGTTGGTGGGCATGTACACATTTATCACAGTGAAGAGTTGTTTCTTCTCAATTTAATTAAAAATAGTAGTTATCCAATGCATAGTTTTTAGAGTACTTACCAGGTTTAGCTTTTCCGTATTCCACATAGTGCAAAGGCCTCTGGATGCCCCTCTTGAGCTGATTGTTTTGATATTACTAGTGCTCCAAAATTTATGTTTAATGGAGTTTATGGAATCCTCATCCAACTTGGTCTCCTGTAGCAGGGTAACTTCGGCCCTTTCTTTGTTGATGATGGATTTTACTTCCGTGATTCTCCTTATCGAACCCAGTCCTCTACAATTCCAAGATATTATATTCATTAATCACCTTTTTGGGTTCCCTACCAAGTGATGAGGGATTGTGTTTTGTACTCCCATTCTTTGTCTTTCTCAATTTTTTCCCATCTGACTTCATTATTTTTTTTTCACCCTATATTCTTCTCATTTAGCACAAGTTGTTTCTTCCTAGGCCCACCTTATCCACCTTCAACCAAGCTTAACTTCCCTATAGGTCCCTTTCCTTCAGAAGAGGTCATGAGGCCCTGTGATTCCTCGTCGTCTTTTGAGGAGTTATCAGTTTCCAAACTTGAATTGGACTCCATGTGTCCACTGAAGGGGAGGATCTAGGGCTCAGAGTGAGGGGCAGAGACCCCAGAAACTAGAGGGGAGGCACATTGGGTTCTAGTCCAACCATACGATCTTTTGAGCCTAAAACTTCAAATTTGTTCACAGTTTCCAATCCCGAGCCATCCCCACTCGATGGGAAACTCAGGGGAGGCGAGGCCATCCAAAAACTAGAGGAGTTATCATGGGGTTGGTTCTTCGAGAATTTGTGACACTTGACTTGCATCCATAGCTCTTTGATCCCCTGGAAGTTTTTTCCACGGAGTCGCCCCCTTTAGGGTAGCCTTTAGCAAAGTTCCCATATTCATGGCACAATTTGCACTTGAAGGGAAGTTGATCATAGTCAACCTCTTGTATGTGTGACCAGCTATCCATACAGAGGCTGGCTGTCATCAGAATCCCTTTTTCCAGGTCCACCTCTATGCAAATCTGAGCATAGGAAAATAGGCCATCCTTTGGTTCATGTCAGTCAATGTATTTCCCAAGAGAGTTCCCAATAGGTCGAAATGTCACATCATTCCAATAGTGTGGGGGGAGGTAAGGGATTTTCACCCAAATAGGAACCAAGGAAGGAATATCATAGTTGGGATTGAAACTGGGAATCCACCGATCCAGGTAGAGCCCTTGGGCCCCCATAAAATATTGGCCACTCCGAAAAATGAGGTCACAATCCAGACGATTTTAAAAATAAAAAATGTAGAACCCTTTGCCACAAAAGGACGAAATCACACCCCCCTTGATAAGAGGATTTCATTTCTTTTCAACCGAGGCCTTGACAGTATGAGGGGAAGGCCAAAGGCCCATGAAATACTCAATAAATCCTTTTTCGGCTAGCTGGAGAGCTCTCATATGAACTTGAGGGGAAAAAATATCAATATTGGGGATATCTGATCCAAAATGGATTTTGGATAGACTCCTAAGTCTATGTGTTCCTCATAGAAGAAAATGAAAGTCCAAGGAAGTTCTTGGACATAGCCCCATTTCAGAGATCTTTTCATTCTGAATCTACTGCAACTTGAATGGGAAAAAATGGACATAGGATGCAAAAGTTATCGCTCAAAGAAGATGCCCTTTGTTCTTTGGAAAAAGAGGCAAAATCCCCTACAAATGGATAAAAACCCTTATAAAGGGAAATCACATCGGAGAAGGGTCAAAGAGGTAGAATTAAGCGGAGGTGAAAGAAACTCTGATCCATCGATCTGATGTATCAGATCGGAGGCAGACACATATGCGATATCGGGACCCTGGATCTGGCGATTGCGATCATGCGATATGCTGATCACCGATGATCGGATCGACGAATTTGCATCGGCGATGTACGGAACTCCTAGGTCGTATGCAACGCGATATGTGATAGTGATTGCGATGAGAAATCTCAGTCGTCGGATTTCCAGAGGAATGGACATCCAGGATTAAATCGGATCAGCGATTGTCGGACCCAACGGATTTCATAAGCGCAATTCATAAAATTTGAAATCCGGTAAAAGGGGATTTTATGTGTATTTACGCATTTCTGCTATAAAACCAAAATACAAAGGAAAATGCCCAAAAGTGATACAATTGGACCTGAAGGGGAAATAAAGGCATGATTAATGAAATTTGAGTTCTGTAGGCGGGATTTTGGGTGGGCCTTAGGCGGAAAGCGGTTTTAGGTTGCCTCTGCCCGATCCCATACAGTGAACGACACGTGGCTAGCAGAGGAGAGAGGAAAACTACCTTTTCAGGCGGGTAACCTCTGTATTCCTAAGCCGCCCAAGATCATATATGGACTGTTGGATCAAAGATCCTACAGATCAATTGTGGAGATTACGACTGTAGCCAAAGGCGGACCCAAAATGATTATAGGGTGGATGCGATACCTTCTCAAATCCGATAAAAAAGATTTTGTCGGGTTTTTGAAGGTTTTCCTATGTATTTGGGATTTTTCCCAATATACATGTGTTATGCAATATAATTCCTAATGGTAGACCTGATAGGGATTTTAAGGGCGACTGAATGGAATTTCAAGTCTGAAAATCGTGCCCGATAGTGTATTTTGCCATAAATTTCTGTGTAATGAAATTTTCTCTATTTTTAGCTTATTGCCTATGAAATAGCCCTGATTCCTTCTGTAACAACTTCTAATCATCATTCCATGTTACACGCAAGAATTTTGGCAAACGATGAGGCGTTTGAAAGCCACAGAGCCGCAAAGCTTGATGACTTGGCAAACAAACAGCTCAAAGAAGCCACAAAGCCGTAGGGGAATGACTAAACACAGGGAAACGACTGGGGAAGCCGAAAAGCTGGAAAAATGCCTCAAAGGAGCCCAGAGATCTCAATTGAGAGAGAGTTGAATGCTGAAAGCAGTTGCAGAGCCAAGAGAACAGAGAGAGCGGAAATCTACTGCGTAGAGCAGCCAAGGGAGTCACTTGGAGGTCAATTGAAAAGCTAGAGAGCTGTAGAGAGCCAAAGAAGCTAGAGCTAGAGCTAGAGCCGAAGAGCCAAAGCCAGAGCCAAGAACCAAAGCCAAGAGCCAGAGTCAGAGCCGAGAGCCATAAGAACCAAGAGCTTCAAGAGCTAGAGATAAAATAGTGTCTAAATTCATTTCTTCTGTGTAAAACAATGGATTTGAGCCAAGAGCTTGTAAAAAAGACCTTATCCCAGAGTGCCTAGTTGATTTGACTAGAGCTCACGGAGATGTAGCCCAAGAGTTTTGGGTGAACTCCTAATTAAATTGTTGTTCTGTGTGCTTTGTTTTATTGCTGCATTGTTTACTGTTATACATATGTTGTATCAGCATAACAACAGAATATTAAAAGCACATAAATAGTTCTAAAACAGACATAAGCATACACCTTATTTTCAAGCACATATTTAATGTCACATTGGTTAATCATAAAGACTTGGGAATAAATAAGCTTTGGAAGTGGGAGAGGTTCTTGTAAGTTAGGATAAGAAGCTTAAGTGCCCCATTTTCAGATCAGGTGGTATCGAAGCTTGAAATTGGTTAACCTCACCTTCAAAGAAGGTTATATCAAAATGCTTGATTGACAGAGCAAAGATTTCTTATCTGAAAGGTGTTTGGGCAGTCAAGGATTGATTGTCTGATTGATGTATGCTTGTTTGCAGGCTGATTATTGTTTGAGTTTGCAAAGGTGAAGGGAAAGCTATCGATAGCTCAGTCCAGGAAGGGAAAGAAGGAAGAAGAGCTGAAGGCATTCTTCTATCCCAAAGGACCTCAAAGCAATCCTTGGAGCACAAGAGGTTTGTTGCAAAAGGTTTCTGAATAAGCTCTTTATTAATCTTGTTTAAAGTTCTTTTGTTCATTGGCATAATGACTACTTCTACAAGTGAGTCCTCAAATTCTTCTTTCTTCATTACAAGACTCTTTAATGAAGACATGAAGCAAGACTTGCCACCATGATGGATATGGTGAGAGAAATGTATGAGGATGGAAGGAAGAGAAACATACTTAGAGAGCAGCTGAATTCCATGAAGGAAGAGAAGCAGTTGCTTACTGACACATTGCAGGAAATGGAGAGGCAACTTCATATTGAAAATATGAAACTGAGAAGGATGCATGAGTTGGAGACACAACTCTTTATTGCCCAATAAGCCTTAGTCAAGTATCAGCTTGAAGAAGAGGTAAACCATTCCAGTTTGTCTTCAAATTCCTCTAAGAATGCTTATATTGGTTCTTTTGAAAAACATACCAAAGGCATAGGTTCCAACCTAATGTCCAGGATCGGTTATGAAGGAAAAGTCTTGGGTAGACATGCACAAGGTAGTGTTGATCCAATAATAATTGAGGAAAGGCCTAAGTATTTGGGTCTTGACCATGGATAAGCTTATGGAGAGAGTTCCAAAGCTGCCATGAAGGCCATTAAAATAGCTCCAAGAAGGAGTTGCATTGCAGAGTGTAAAGATTGTGTTCAGAAGGAATGCAATGGCTTGAAACATCATTTGCAGGATGTAGGTGTTTAGAAGCACACACATGAACTAGAGAGTTTTGGAGACTCTGTCAACCTTGAAGAGATTAATGGTGTTCCAAAGGGAGACACTTCTTCATTTGATTCACCTCCTCATGAAGGCAATAAAGGTGTAAGAGAAAGGTATAAATCTGGTTCTAAACATTTTCCTTTTGATTGTGAAAAGCATGATAAATTTCCACACATGTATGGGAAAAGAATTGCATGTTCCTTTTGTGGGTTGAATAACCATAATGTTTCTAGATGTTGGAAGAGAATGGCCACATACAGGAAACTTTTGAAGGAAAACAAGCAAGAAGCCAAAGGTCCATTGGACAAGGAAAATCAAGCTGTCAAGAGGATGCACATGCAATGCACTGATTTCCATAAGCAAGGACATCTTGCTGCAAAATGTTGGGATCTGAATCGAGAAATGCTTCCACAAAAAATGAAGAAAGTGGAAAGAGAAGATGGCAGAAATGGAAAGGAAGATTCCATGAATGATGTGTCTCAATATGATTCACATGATGATGTTGATGTGCAGACAAAGGTAGTACCTTTGAAAAGTATTGGTAAGAAATGGTTAGAGTTCTCATTTGATTAAGATTACATGTCTATTGATGCATCTACATTATATTTCATTTCAGCTTCAAAAGTACAATGTGCTTAAGTGAAAGTTGAAGTATGAAATGCATGCATGATCAGGAGATGCATGAACATAGGGATGTTGATGATTTCCTTGTTTTTGAACATGTATGTGTAATTAACTAGAAGGGTTGGTTGCTTTGACATGCATGTGATGATGAATTGTTTCATCTTTTGAAAAGAGTCCTAATGGTATTTTTCTACATGCTTGACTTGAAGGGTCATTTGTTTAAAGGCATGTTTTGTGGGCTTGTTATCTAGTCCATCATCTTTATGCAGATGTAAGACATGGAGGTGTTCACAAGATGTGAAAATATGTTTCTTTTGTTGAAGTAGGAGTTTAAGCCATCCAGTTGTTGTCTATGTTTCTGTTGTTGTTAACAGTTGTTGTTGACAGCTTTTCAAACAGGTACAAATGAAAGTTTTGTGGAGCAGATGTACTTCACATTTGTTTGAGCCACCTTGGATCAATGATCAAGGTAGAAGAGTTCAAACCACCTTCTACGGCCATCTCAACAAAAGTTCTGCAGGAAGGCAAGGAGGAAGATAGTTCTTCCCAAGAAGACTAACCCATCCATAAAGGGAAGTGGTAAGAGACTTTGGTCCAGAGGCACTATGCAAGGCAAGTGTAAGGAGGTTGAAAAAAGAGGGTGTTGTTACTCTCATTTATTGTTCAGATCATTATATTAGTCTTTTGGAGATCAAAAGTTCTTTTAGTGGGAAGATGTGATCCAAAATGGATTTTGGATAGACTCCTAAGTCTAAGTGTTCCTCACAGAGGAAAATGAAAGTCCAAGGAAGTTCTTGGACATAGCCCCATTATAGAGATCTTTTCATTCTGAACCTACTGCAACTTGAATGGCAAAAAATGGACTTAGGATGCAGAAGTTATCGCTCAAAGAAGATGCCCTTTGTTCTTTGGAAAAAGAGGCCAAATCCCCTAAAAATGGAAAAAAACCTTTATAAAGGGAATCGCATCAGAGAAGGTTCAAAGAGGTAGACTTAAGTGGAGGTGGAAGAAACTCTGATCCATCGATCCAATGTATCGAATTGGAGGCAGACACATTGTGATATCAGGACCCTGGATTTGGTGATTGTGATCATGTGATACACCGATCGCCGATGATCGGATCAGCAAATCGAAATCGACGATGTACAGAACCCCTAGGCTGTATGCGATATGTGATAGCAATCATGATGGGCAATATCAGCTATTGGAATGCGAGGAATGGATGGCCAGGATTAATCAGATCGGCAATTGCCAAACCCAATGGATTTCATAAGCGCAATTCATAAAATTTGAAATCTGGTAAAAGGGGATTTTCTGTGTATTTACGCATTTCCACTATAAAACCAAAATACAAAGGAAAACACTTGAAAGCGATAGAACTAGACCCAAAGGGGAAATAAAGGCGCGATTAATGAAATTTGAGTTCTGTAGGCGGGATTTTGGGTGAGCCTTAGGCGGAAAGCAGTTTTAGGCTAGCTTCGTCCGATCCCATATAGTGAACAACGCATGGCTGGCGGAGAAGAGAGAAAAAATGCCTTTTTTAGGTGGGTAACCTCTGTATTCCTAAGTTGCTCGAGATCGTATATGGACAGTTGGATCAGAGATCCTGCAGATCAACGGTGGAGATTGCGGTTGTAGCCAAAGGCGGACCCGAAATGATTATAGGGTGGATGCGATACATTTTCAAATCTGATAAAAAGGATTTTGTCTGGTTTTTGAAGGTTTTCCCATGTATTTGGGATTTTTCCCAATATACCTGTGCGATGCGATATAAAACCTAACGGCGGACCCGATAGGGATTTTAGGGGCAATTGAATGGAATTTCAAGTCTGAAAATCGCGCCCTATAGTGTATTTTGCCAGAAATCCCTCTGTAATGGAATTTTCTTTATTTTTGGCTTATTGCCTATGAAACAGCCCCAATTCCTTCTATAACAACTCCTAATCATCATTCCATGCTACAAGCAGGTGTTTTGGCAGATGATGAGGCATTTGAAATCCACATATCTGCAAAGCTATATGGCCAGGTGAAAAGACAGCGCAGAGAAGCCATAGAGTTGCAGGGGAATGATTGAACACAGGGAAACGACTGGGGAAGCCGAAAAGCTGGGAAAATGCCTCAAAGGAGCCCAGAGAGCTCAATTGAGAGAGAGCTAAATGTTGAAAGTAGTTGCAGAGCCGAGAGAACAGAGAGAGCGGAAAGCTACTGCGCACAGCAGCCAAGGGAGTCACATGTAGGTCAAGTGAAAAGCCAGAGAGTTTCAGAGAGCCAAAGAAGCCAAATTTGAAGAGCCATAGCCAAAGCCAAGATCCAGAGCCAATATTTAGAGCCAAGAGCCAGAGCCAGAGCCAAGAGCTAGAGCCAGAGACAGAGCTAGAGCTGAGAGCCATAAGAACCGAGAGCTTCAAGAGCTAGGGATAAAATGGTGTCTAAACCCATTGCTTCTGTGTAAAGTAGTGGATTTGATCCAAGATCTTGTAAAAAGGACCTTGCCATAATCCCAGAGAACCTAGTTGAGTTGACTAGAGTTCACGAAGACGTAGCCCAAGAGTTTTGGGTGAACTCCTAATTAAATTGTTGTTCTGTGTGTTTTGTTTTATTTCTGCATTGTTTACTGATATACATATGTTGTATCAGCATAACAACAAAATATTAAAAGCACATAAATAGTTCTAAGTCAAACATAAGCATACACCTTATTTTCAAGCACATATTTAATTTCGCATTGGTTAATCATAAAGACTTGGGAATAAATAAGCTTTGGAAGTGGGAGAGATTCTTGTAAGTTAGGACAAGAAGCCTAAGTGCCCCATTTTCAGATCAATATCATCAAATTTCTTCACAAACTTAGAGTCCCCTTGCTTTCATAATTTCAGGCTAGAGGCGAAAAGAGAGTTGAGTGCAGCTATCTCTGCCAACAGAGGTGTAGTGGCAGCCTGCTAGGGCACATCCTAAGAAGACACTGACATGCCCATCATAAAAGGATGATAGGACTGCTCCAGAGAAACCTATGGCCCCTCCAACCAAAATAGTAGACGACGATCAAGGCAGACAACGAGGAGCACCAAAGGAGGAAGGAGCTTAGGGCCATGGTATCCAAACGAACATGAGAGACAATGCAGAGAGACAAGAACTCCAAGCGAAGAAGCACGACCGCAATAGGCACTGGTAGACGAGAAAAACACAGCTCAAGACAAAAGAGCAGACACCGTCGGGAGAGGCAGAGAAGCAAGGATAACGAGCCAAATGGACTCGCCCTGAGTAGACATGATCAGACAATAACCACTAGCAAAAGCTGATAAGAAAAACTTGGCTAGGGCCACAGACCCACCGCAGGGAGATGGCATCCAAAGATTAGCTCAAGCCACCATGTGTGCCATACGCCTAGTTCTTCAATGAAAAAGACATACTAAACTTACCATCAAGTCATGTAATAGAATGATGTCTACCACACCAAGATACTTTTCACCCAGCTTCTAATAACCTCTTATATTACTTCAACAATATAAATTGACCTAATCATGAGAAAAAATTTCAGGCCCTTTTATTCTATCAATTGAATGATATTGTTCGAAACACCTATAACAGAGCATAAATACATTATAAAAATGCCCTTATCCTTTGGGAATTTAACACCCCACATGACGAAGTTAGTTACCAATATTTCCTAATTAGAGTACTTATGTGCCCTAACTAAGACAATGGATATAGTGTTGGCAACGACACCATCATGTTGAAGCCGTAGAAAACTTATTGACATAGAAGAACTTATTAAGGTCGAGCATATGGAATTGTTAGGTGGTATTTTAGACATTGTCGTCTCTAAAAAAATATCTCATTTTAATTCCATCTTCTTTCTTTTCCCATAACTTAATGAGAACAAAATAGGCATCCACACTTACGCTAGGTTATAACCACACAACAATACAATCATTCCAATTCATTTAATCCTTCTCTTCAATGGTAATCAACATGTTTTGCATCAATGGATTCACATTTGTTGACAAGGACATGGATGTCCATTCTACTTTTATAACATTTTAGTTCTAGGAGTGTTTGAGATACTCCCACTATTGAGTGGCCATTGATTGCATTGTCTAGTCATTTTTGACCTACTTTTTGGTCATGTATGGATAATAATATAGTGATCTAATATTATCTCCTTGTGTTTTCATAGAGATGTGACAAACCATGAACTATAATTCCTTGGTGATTGATAGCCTCCAATGTATTCATCCTTACTATTAGTTGATGCCTCCATAATTAGACATATTCAACCTTCATACAACATCATTGAGTAGTCAAACAAAAAATTTTATCCTCTTCACATTCAACTACGTAACAACTATTGGAAATAATACTGAGAAGGGGGGTGAATCAGTATTAGTAAAATCAATAATATTTTTCTTTTCATACTGAAATTTATATACGCTACTTCAATGAAGGTAACCCGCATGTACACGCAACTGTGTTTAAGGCAACCAGCGTATATCCAGCGAACTTATGATTCAGTTAATTCATCATATGTTGATCTTTAATCAGTATTTCATTAACCATATAAATAGTAACCATGTGAAGTAATATCAGAGAAAACCATCACACATAAAAAACACACATGAACACCAAGATTTAAGGTGGAAACCCAATGCGTATATCCCAATGCGTGTACACACAACTGTGTTTAAGGTAACCAGCGTATATCCAACAAACTTATGATTCAGTTAATTCATCATATGTTGATCTTTAATCAGTGCTTCATTAACCATATAAACAGTAACCATGTGCAGTAATATCAGAACAAACCATCACACATAAGAAACACACATGAACACTAAGATTTAAGGTGGAAACCCAATGCAGGACAAAAACCACCTACTTCTGTCTTCTTTTAATATAAGAAAAACTTGTTTACAATCTTGTACTGGTGCAAACTCATACCAGTATGCAGGCACCCACGTGCAGAAGGCTACAACCTTCTCTTATTCTCCAACTTCTACTGGAAGGGAGCTACAACCCCCTAGCTCTTATACTAGTTGATCCGTTTACTAGTACATAGGCATCGGCCTACTAAAGGCTCCAACCTTCACTCGTTTTCCAGTTGTTACTGGAAGGGAGCTCAAACCCACTGGATCTTCTATTGGCCGATATGTTTACCAGTATGTAGGCACCAACCTACAGAAGGCTACGACCTTCTCTCTTCCTCCAAGGACCACGTTTCATAAATTTTCAAACTTGATGCTCCTGGTACACAAAAATACACATGAAGGCCTCGTTTCATCCAATTTTCATACAGGACCCATCAACAACATTGAAGCTCAAAATCAATTACCAGTGCAATACAATTATCAAATACATTTGCATCAACCAATCACTAAAACTCAATCATCAATCTCTAAATCACCCACAACTGAATCACTGAAATCCCATCGTCACTGAAGCAAATCACAATCAATCAATCTAAACATTCAGAATACTGTCATCAAAACACAGTCACCAGAACACAGAGCAGAACCAAGAACTCTGCAACAACTGCCAGATCCAACTGCAACTTCACATATCATATTTCATAATGTATACGCTACTTGGATGTGTTGAACCAGCATGTATATGCACTTTTATCAAAGCCAACCAGCGTACATATCTACAAATATTAATTCATAATTTTGCAGCTATTCCAGGCTTCAATCATACCCAGATCATAACATTTACAGAATAACACATGCGTCAGTATTTAGATCTAGACTATACATGATCAAACCACATAATGATAATTCATTTCAAGCCTTAAGATCCCAATCCATCATTAGATCTTATCCCTCATCAACCACTAAGGTTCATCCTTGGTTCAGATCAAGCAAAGCACCATAAGTCGATAACCTGCATACTAGATCTCACACTTCATCAGATATTCAATACTTGCACACTCTTGGCCTAATGATCTTCTTATCCTTATATAGTTTTAGGCCTTTCTCAATACCATGGACCAAAACTACTTAGGACCAATACCTTGGACCAAATACCTTAGACCAAAAACTTAGTTTTCCAACATGTACACACTTTTCCTCTTGTGAAAGTGCATGTATATGTTATATGCTCCTTTTGTTTTGTTAACC
Source organism: Pinus taeda (assembly GCA_000404065.3). Lineage (NCBI taxonomy): Eukaryota > Viridiplantae > Streptophyta > Pinopsida > Pinales > Pinaceae > Pinus > Pinus taeda. The sequence continues at coordinate 83,163 of APFE030921227.1, forward strand.
CACGTGTATAAGCTCCTTGGACAAAGTGAACCTACGTATACCTCTCTTTCTTCATTCTTTGGAGTCTCATCTTTAATCCTTTGTTGTTGTACTGTGAACTATCATCTAAGTGAGTTGCCATCAAGAACAACACCTATATGATAATGCCAACAATCTCCCCCTTTGGACTTGATGGCAAAAACAACACCAAGAAACTCTCCCCCTTTGACATCAAGGGCAAATAGCAGACCAAGATATCATCCCCCTTTGATATACATTATGTTGTCCATGCTCCGCCCTGAGTACATGCTGAATTCTTTGATTGAGCTCCTCCTTTGTGCATGCTAAGATGCACTAAACTGTTCATGCTCCCTTTGAGCACATGCAAAGTCTGAAAAATAAATAAATAAATAAATAAAATTCCATAAGAATAACATGACTTTATAAATGACCTTCCTATCAGCAATGACTCATACATACATCAATCTCCCAACCAAGTGGGGATACACCAATTTTGACTCATCCACCCAACCAAGTGGGGATATACCAAATACTTATACATGACTGACATAAAAAATATTACATCATCCCTTCCATGCATAGTGGGGTTACAAATTAGGTCTTTTCATGACCTTTTCATCAAATGATGACATTTATAACAAGGACCAATAATCTAGACAAGACCATGATAGCCATCAACAACTATCATACACCATGTATTATCTACACCATAAAATTTTGTCAACAGCATCCAGACCTGTAAACAGTATATGTCCATCATCAGTTCTGAAGATATGACAAATTAAATATCATCAACCTGTGACTAAGTATGCCACATATATATATCAACTCATCCTCTTGATCTCATCCAGATCAACTTGCTTCGTTTCCTTAGTAGAAAGAGCCTTATCATAACCTTCCATGAATCAACTAAACATATTTCATATCTCCAAGTAGTAACACAAAATTATTCAGATCATATCATATGTGAAAACACCATAGTCATCACATCATCATCAAGAACTACATGATCTTTCACAAGAACCCTTAATATATCAACCATGTATCATCACTAGGGAACATCCCTCATCTTATAAGCATCAACCATGATAATCAACATATGTGAGTATAAACCTATCATCGTGTTAGCGCTCAAATCTACCTTAGGCTGAAATAAGGTAAAACTCAAGGCTACATCAAACCACGCTCAACCTCGTAGCTAGCCCTACGAGGACAGGAGAGGGCTCTCTCCGAGTAAATCTCGGCAAAAGATAATCAATGAGGTCGAGATGACTAATTTGATCACTAATTTTAGGCTAGGTATGAAGTACAAGGAGTTTGAAATTGATTTTTTGAAATTTTGTTGAATTCAAGGGAAAGGCAATTTTGGGTGCAGGGATGAGGCACAGTTTTTGCAGAGGTCTACTTGGGGCAAGATAGGCGATTGTTTTGATGCCTTTAAAGAGAATGAATTGATAGATCTGACTGGTGAGAGGTTAAGGAGAGCAAGAAACTTTCAAGGGTTCTCCATAAACAGATGAAAACATGGAAAATCAAACAAACTTAAAGGCAGAGCATAGCAAATTATGGATTCTACCTTAACACTTCATTTG
>APFE030921227.1:87188-109806 GCA_000404065.3 Pinus taeda
AATGACCTTACCTAGGCGCAACTGAAGCATGAACAAGGTGTGAAATGACCCAATGGAACCTGACATGATGATGAAAACCCTATGAATGATGATAGACTCAGCTGAATAGTGACATGGACTGAAATTTGGACAATTTTGAAAAGAGTGAAAACAAACCCTAGACCTAATGCCTAGTGACCAAATTTTGCTTGAAGACTCACTGAAATGACAAAATTTCACCTTGAAATTCTGAGACCACTTTGTAAGAGCATATTTGATCACTGGAGGAAGGCTGGAAAGGCTGACACTAACACATCGTAAGGTAATAACTCATCATCATTGATGTGGTACCAAATACTTCTAAACATAATGCCAAAAATGCTTTATTAGAAGCATAGCATGTTCTCCCCCTAAACATGTTCTACCTGTTCACTGTCAGATCTGATCATTACATATATCAGTAAGAAATATCAAGGCATCATAATAAATTAGATGTAAATCAAGTTATCAACAACTTGTGAGGATCAAAATCACTTCTAAATAACATCCACAGATTGTAATCATCTATCTTCACGATAGAAAATATAACTGATAATTGTCTGAATCATATCAAATCAGTTTTTCTGAGTCTTTCCCACTCCATTTTTCCTCAAACCACATATATGCGACTGTGCAGCTTCTAACTCGCGTATATATGTGACTTGTCTTCATGAAACTTGCGTATGTGATTTAGAACATTGAAGTTTCACACTTTCAGCTCCCCCTGAATCTGTTATGTCTGTACACTGTGCCATGCCACATTTTTCTGACTGTACTTCCTTCTTCTTCCATATCTTCGAGTGTGATGATGTTTTCTCCTTTTGGTATTGTTAGCCTACTGCTGCAGTAGGTTACTCATATTTCACGATTGACGTTTTCACAGGCCAAATATGTCATACTTTGCATGCTGCAATGCTCCATATTTGCTCGCAGACACCAAAGAAAGAGGCCATGAAAGAATGCTAGTCAAAGTTCAACTTCGGCATTCCAATTTTGAATAATTATTCCATTTTGTAGACTTTTCATGCTAAAGGGAGGTCCAAACAGCTTAATCTTGGTCTCCCTAGGTTCCAATTTCCTATTTTAGAATATAGAGAATGAATTTTTGTCCAAACAATTTAATCTTGGCAGATTCTTAGACAGGTAGAGAACCAAAGGAGCCCAATTGTTTAATCTGGGCCCTTGGAAGAAATAAGGGTAGTTTGTAGATAGGAGGACAGAAAAAGAAAAGTTGAAAAGCTAGGTCTGCAAGTCTAAGTGCACCCAAACCAAAAAGAAGAAAAAATGTTAGGTAAGTAGGCTGGGTAGGTAGCTTTGTGGTTGCAGAATCATTGATTATGATCAGTTTTGTGTTTTCAAATGTTATATCCATTCAATCAATATGGCAAGGCAGTTCCCATTTTAAAGGACTTCAAACGAGGCATGTCTAACTTCCCCTTCTTCTCTCCCCTAAACCATTTAATAATTCCCCCTAGAGAGGTCAAGATCTGCTTGATAACTCTCCTTTTCATCATTTTCATAATAATTCACCCTGGTAAAGATCTGCTCTACTCAAGCAATATTCATACTCCCTTTACGGATCATTGCTTCCCTTAAAAAGCCTAATATTCACATACTTAGCGCTTTCTTATCACTGTTCATATTAACTGCTGACCTTACTATATAGATCCCTATCTATCTCCTCATCCCCTATTTTTAACTATGTTAATAACTCCCTTATATATTTATCCCCCCCCTTTGGTTGAAAAATAACCATAAGTACACTTGGGAATTGCTAAGTTTGTCTGAAACATAGCAAGAACCCTCATCTTCCCCCTCCAAAACCATCTTCCAATACAGTGGACTCCTTCCAAAGCATGTAATTTTCTCTCTTTAGGTTATCGGACCCCTTCTGAGGCCGCAAATAATCTTCAAAACCATATATTCCCCTCCTCCGATCACAAACAACCCTTGCCGATTGCCTTAACATTCTTCCGATCCTGGTGGACCCCCTCCGACGCGATTATCGCAATCGGAGGTCGCAAGGGTGTTATGGCCCGCTGTTGTTTCTTCCCGATGGACGTCCCGATGATGACATTTCGCTATCCGCATATCGTAAATACCATATGCCACATATATGCGCCCCTCCCCCATTAGCCGATGCGATATCGCTAATCGGCGATTGCAAGGGTCATGCGCCCGAAATGCATACTACTTCCTTTGCTCCGATGCGACATTGGCACTACATCAAGAGAGCATATCGCTTCGTAAACACTTCCTCGCCGCATGCCTCTATTTATTCACGTATTTTGTTTAAAATACAATTTGTCATTGAAAACTCGCTTCACTGCCAATTCATCGTAAATTCGCAGCATTTGGGCTATTACTATCGCATCGCAGAAATACATAAGGCGCTGCACCATCCAACACCCTGCCACGTCATCCTGGCACATCACACGCTAACGTCATCCACCGTACCAGGAGCTGCTGCTGACGTCACCCGCCAAATAAAGGAGCGCAAGCGCGAAAAAGCATCTTAGGAGGCCCGGATTCAAATTCTGAGGCAGTTTTCAATGCGTTAATCGCGCATCACTACGAGAAATAGGCCATATTGGAGAATCTTTAGGGAATATTTTGATTCCTCGGCCTATTTTGCACCGAAAAGGGCCGAAAAGGCCCGATTTTGCAGTTGGATCGTAGAAGAAGACAGAGAGAGACCCAGTTCAGGCACTAATGGGTATCAGAGCAAATGCGGAGCCAAAATCCACGTCAAAGAGTATCAGTGTTGCGGCGAAGTGTACCAGAGAATATCTTCTCAGGGCTCGAGGTGAATAGAACATTAAAAGAAATCCTCAAAAGTCAAGAAGCAGTTAAGGAACCACTCAGCACTCATCATCACAATGACTGCACATTAAAACTCACATGAGATCAAAGGACCAGAACTCAAAACACAGTTATGACATAAGCACTGCACCAGGTCACCAAAGACACCATATTAACTCATTTTGATTCAGCAGCCTCGGGCGCAACTCAAGGGATGTTTACTTGCATTTAATTCCATCACAGGTTCAGGTTTAAAACACTTTTTCCCGTAGAACTGTTAGGGTCGGTTGTAATAAAAACTCCAGGATATTTTATCTATAAAAAGGGCCCGAAACAATGTAACTAAAGGGGGTTGGGAGGTTTGGTTGGTCGATTTTTGTTGGCAGATGTTTTGCTTGAGCTAAGACTCACACTGTATACCTGATAATTGATATAATCAAAGATTTCTGAAAGCTTGGAGGATAAACGGTTAGATGCATTGCTAATGGTTCTGAAGAGTGAACGATGGAATTCTCGTGTTGTTATATGAAACAATAAGTTTTTCTCACCTCTGTAATTTTTCAATTTCACATAAGCTCAAGTCCCAGAACAAAAGTTTGGTTTAGAATTTTCTTTGATGCACTCTACGCTCAGTTTCTGTGCCTTTTTAATGTTTTCCTCTTGATTTAGTCATAAATATGAATTCCTCATGGCTCATATTTACTCTAACTCACCTATGAATGACTGTTATTTAAGAATTCCTAGCTGCTCTTAAGTATGGTTCTTTCATGTTCCCTTCGCTAAATTGATTGAGAGATTCTTTGCTGCCTCTCATTCCTTAGCCCTCAACACATCTCTATTCATCTTGGATATTGTTTCATGAGCAGCTACCTTGCTCCACCTTTCTCTTGTGACCAAGAAAACGCACCCTCCGCTGCACTCCACGACTCCACGCCCAATGGTTTGAAATTTATCCTACTATGCCTTGCCTCTTTTCTTGAAGACATCTCCCCTTCACCCAATCCTTCCATCCACCCAAAAACAAAATCCACTGAACCCAATAGCTAGCCTAAAATCATCATCAAACAAAGTTAAACGTTAAGAGAGAGCCCTCTCTGATTGCAGGTGGGCTAGAACCTGCAATCCAAAGATTGGTTTGTGGTTACCTCGGTCGTATCCCTTCAGGAGCTTAGGGACAACCTAGTGATAACATAATGGCGACTCCACTGGGGACTTTCTCAGATAATCTCACAGAACCAGTCCGAAGCTCCACAGAGGAAGAAACCGACTTATAAAGAGTCCAATTGACCTGTGTTCTTAGAAAAATTCCCAAAAAACAAGTTAGAAGCTGGCTCCCAAGAAGAATTTGCGTCATACAAGGTCAAATCCTGATTCGCAACCCCTAGCTGTTTTTGAAAACCCCAATATAATCCCCAAAATCCTTAGGAAACAAGAGCAGCAAGAAGACTCTGCTCATACTATTCCCAAGATAGTTCAGCCAAGTAGTTTTTCAACCCCTATTAAGGTCTTGTTCCGTTCAAACCCTTCTTCCCCGTGTTCAACATCCATTCCCCAACTTCTGTGTCCACACCTCCATTCACTGCAAATACCACCACTACTCCTATTACCCTGATTGTTCCTGTTATCCCAGTCACTCCAGTCGTTCCACTTATCCCTATTATTCCCCTTATCCCCGTTAATATGGCTAATAGATATGCGCCCTTACAGCTGCCTACTAATCCCGGGGCTATGCCTCAGGATTATCAAACAAAGATTACCTATTTTGATGGCACAAATTCCTGCATAGCCCTACAACATACAAAGAAAATGCAGGATTACTTTGAGAGTTATGAGATTGATGATGACAGTGTACGGATGAATATTTTTGTCCAAAGTTTGACAGGTGATGTGAGAACCTAGTTTAGAGCGCTTACACCAACTCCATACTAAACCCAGAAGCCTTATACCAAACATTTATCAATAGATGGGAGAAAAATAAAGACCCCTTACACATATTATCCGAGTATGATACTATCAAAAGAGGACCTCAAGAGGTTGTCTTGGACTACTGCGCGAGGTTTAATAATGTTTACAATGCAATACCACAAAATTTAAGACCACCACCTGATCTTGCTTTGTACAAATTCCCTAATGATTTCGATGCTGAAATGGCATATCAGTTAAGGGAAAGAGCCCCTCAAATCCTCGCAGAGATGCAAGATGTTGCTATTAGTGTGGAGGAAAATCTGATTGCCAAAAGAAACAAAGTCAGAACTGAGAGAAGAACCACCTTCAAGGAATAACCCTCAGCTTTAGATCAAAAATTAGATGCTATCATTAACGGCATGCATAGGCTAGGAGACAGAGTAGAGAGCGTTGAGAGAAAATCATCATGGGAAGCACAACAAACCAACACAATAAGGAACCCCAACTTCAGGAAAAATCAGACCACAAACGCTGGAAGGGACAGTCCCGACCATGATATTAGGCCTCCTTTCCAAGAAAACTATGCGGAGGCATCCACATCCAGTGAGCCTGCAGATGAGGCTCACATGAACCTGATAGATTCGAAAAACGAACAGCAAATCTTTTTCACTGAAGAGGACTGAGACTACCCTGATGTAAAACTATTTCAGACCAAGTCAGGAGAGTCTTTTGATTTCAAACAAGGTGATGATTCTGCTATGTACGAGGTGCACAAACAATATAAGTTGAGAACAAGGACCGTTGATGTCCCTGCACCTAGCAGAACAAAGGATAGCAAAAAGCCTAATAAAATCAAAAACAATGTTGTCATTACAGAACCGGCTGACATTGCTGCCCCAAACCCGCATCAGATAATGGTAGAGGATATATCAGACATTCAGCCTCCTATTGATCATCCTCTATCTCCCTCTCCCTCAAAGAAAAATCTGAATGACACTCCAAAAAATCTTCCCAAAACAGAAATACCACAAACTATCATTCACCATAACGCTGGCATTCAAAAAGAAAACACCAAAAACACTTTCGACAAGGAAAAAACTGCTACTGCTAATGCAAGAATTCCATTGGATAAACCATTTAACTCAGAAGCAGAAATCGAAAAGCTCAAGATATCCATTCCCCTCTCAGAACTTGCCAAACATGATGTATATAGGCAACAAATTCAAAGTTCACTTCAACTACCAGAGGTCAGGGATGATGTAATGTTTTAGATGATACCCTTGAGCTGCTGTTTGGTCCAAAAGTTAACGGAAAATCAACATATGGACCTGTCCCACCCTTTTATGTCAGTCTACACATACATGACAAAATCTTGCATAATGCTATGTTTGACTCAGGTGCCTCACATAACCTTATGCCCAAAGCTGTAATGGAAAAACTAAACCTTGATGTCACAAGACCCTATAAAGATCTATACTCCTTTGACTCAATTCAAGTCAAGTGTTTAGGTTTAATCAAGGACCTGTGTGTGTCTCTAGTCCAATTTCCCAACAAGACAATCCTAATGGACGTAGTAGTTGCTGACATTCCCACAAAGTATGGCATGCTCCTACCAAGATCATGGGGAGCAAAACTTCAAGGATCCCTTCAACTTGACCTCTCCTATGCCACTATATCTGTCTTTGGGCAAACAAAGATATTGTACAGGGAAACACTGATGAAGTACGTGGTAAGTAGTGAGGAAAAGCCTCAAAATTTTCCAATTTACTCGATCCACTCTGATATGGATTCTTTTATTTAATCTAATGATGACACAAGTCCCCCAACTGATGAGAAGCCTTTAGCCTTAGAGCAAGAAGCATGCATCAATGAGGAATCAGTTGCCAATACCCATGAAATTATCACAACAGTCAAGGCAACCAGCAAACAAGAAGAACCTCCAGAAACAGAAATTGTAAGTCTTCCCAATCCTCAAATAACTGAAATTCTTAATACAAACTTCAAACAAGAAATCACATGGTATTTAGAGTTTGATGGTTCTGTCAACAAGTTAGGAGCAGGGGCAGGGGTATGGATTCACAATACACATGATAATCACGCAGAAGGCCATGCCTATAGATTGAATTTCAGATGTAACAATAACATGGCAGAGTATGAGGCTCTACTCTTAGGCCTTAAATTACTCAAAGCCCTAGGAGCTGCAAAAGTGTCCATTCTAGGTGACTCTGATTTGATTATAAACAGATGAAAGGTAACTTTGTTACTAATGACAGTAGAATGAGAGCCCACAGGACTGCTGCCACATAAATACTCAAGTCTTTCAATGAATCCAAGCTTGCCAAAATTTCAAGAGACCATAATATTCATGCTTACAGCCTAGCAACTTTTGCCAGCACATGCAAGCTTCCCTTTGAACCAAATCACCATTTCACTGCTGAGATAAAACATAGACCCTCGGTCCCCAACAATGTTAAGGATTGGAAAGAGTTTCAAAATGATGCCCAGATTAACAATTTCCTCACTCTTGAGGGTGAATTTTCGAATACAAACATTGACATGGATGCCATGAACGATTCCCAACAGCTAACAGAAGAAAATCAGCAGGCTGTAACAACTGCAACAGCTAAACAAATCCTCAACCCAACTTTTTTTGACAACACAAACATAGAACAGCTGAAACAAATGTGTTTAGAGGAAACAGCCAAAGCAGAGGATGAGTTCATTGATCTAAAGAGTAATTTTCTACCTGCTGGCCTCACTCCATTGGAATACATGTTCAATGAAAATGATGTGCCCAAAAAGCCAAAAATGGAGCCTCTAAATGCTACTATAGAAGAACACAACATAGGGACAGCAGAACAGCCCAAAATGATTAAATTGTCCAAAAATCTGCCCCCTGATCAAAAACCAAAATATGTGGATTTGTTCAAAGAATTCCAAGATGTATTTGCTTGGAGTTATGAGGACTTGAAGTCCTATGACACCTCAGTCATCCAGCATACCATTCCCTTAAAACCAAATCAAAAATCATTCAAACATAAACTTAGAAGAATCAAACCCATGCTTCTTCCCCTGATTGAAAAAGAAATAAAGAGAATGTTTGAATCAGGTATCATTGCACCCATGAGATTTTCGGAATGGGTATCTAACTTAGTTCCCACAAGGAAGAAATCAAGAGAGATAAGACTGTGTGTAGACTTGAGAAAGTTAAACCATGTCTCTTTAAAAGACCACTACCCTTTGCCCAAAATGGACCATATTCTACAGAGAGTAGTGGGATCATCTAGAATTTCTTTACTAGATGGATTTTCAGGTTTTAATCAGATACTTGTTCACCCGGATGACCAAGATAAGACAGCCTTTACCACACCATGGGGAACATTTAAGTATGTAAAAATGCCTTTTGGGTTGAAAAACGTTGGTGCTACCTTTCAAAGGGCAATGGATATTGCATTTGCCAAGGAGATACATGACTTCCTTGTTATATACCTTGATGACCTAACCCCTTTCTCCAAATCTGACCAAGAGCACCTTAAACATTTGAGGCAAATTTTCATAACATGCAAGAAATATGGCATTTCCTTGAATCCTAAAAAGTCCCTGTTTTCCCTTGAGGAAGGCAAACTTCTAGGCCATATCATATCAAAAGATGGGATAATAATTGATCTTGAAAGAATTCAAGCTATCCTCCAAATCCCATATCCAAGAAACATAAAAGAACTGCAAGCGTTCCTTGGAAAGATCAATTTCCTAAGGAGATTTATCCCAAAGCTAGCCGAGCTAATAAGGCTACTGAGCAATATGTTAAAGAAAGATGCAAAGGTAAAATGGTCTCTCGAAACCAAGCAGGACTTTGAGAGTATCAAAACTGCCCTAACTCAAACACCTGTCCTCACCAGTCCACAATTCGACAAAGATTTTATCATATTTTCTTTCGCATCTAAGCATACCATAGCCGCTGTCCTTTTGCAGAAGGATGATCAAGGGAATGAAAAGCCAATCGCTTTTTCTAGCCGAGCTTTAAGAGATGCACCCTTGAAATATCAAATTATGGAAAAGCAGGCTTATGCCCTGGTTAAGGCCATCAAAGACTTCAGAATTTACATCTTATACTCCCATGTGATCGCCTATGTCCCAAAATCTGTCATAAAAGATATATTAACTCAAGAGGGACTAGAAGGCAAAAGAGGCAAGTGGATTGCCAGCATTCTTGAATATGACATTAAGATAAAACCCACCAAGCTGATAAAAGGGCAAGGTTTAGCCAAACTAATGTCCGAAACAAATTTCCAAGCCTTAGACATTAATCAACTAGACAATGAACTGGAGCTGGTGACTCCACAGATCAGTGAAACCTTTTTGCAATCTCCATGGTATGCTGATATTTGTTTTGTATTGTTAAACCTGTGCGCTCCCCCAGGATTGTCCAGAACCAAGAAAAGATTTTTAAGGATGAAATCATCAAAGTTTTGTGTCATAGAGGGTGCTTTGTTTTGGAGAAATCATGAAGGTATCTTACTTAACTATTTGACTATGAATGAAACTAACAGCATCATGAAAGAATTCCATGCAGGGGACTGTGGAGGACACTTATATTGGAAGTCCACTGTTGACAAGATTTTAAGGGCTGGTTATTATTGGCCCTCTTTATTTGTAGATGTCAAGAAATTTGTTGTCTCATGTCACAAATGCCAAATTTTTGAAGGGAAAAGAAAATTGTTGCCTCTGCCCCTTAAGCCCATTTCGACCGAGAAACCTTTTCAACAATGGGGTCTTGACTTCATTGGAGAAATTCATCCCTCTTCCTCAGGCCAGCACAAGTGGATTTTAACAGCCACTGATTATTTCACTAAGTGGATCGAAGCCATCCCATGTAGACAAGCCAATGACTCCACCATTATCCAATTCCTTGAGAGCAATATCCTTTCCAAATTTGGCTACCCTGAGAAAATCATCACTGACAACGCTGCGGCCTTCAAATCCAAAAATATCATCAACTTCTGCCATAAGTTCCACATTACCTTGGGCCACTCCACAGCATACTACCCTCAAGGTAATGGCTTGTCCAAATCATCCAACAAAAGCCTCATTAACATCGTAAAGAAACTGCTAGAGGAAAACAAAAAGAATTGGCATAGGAAGCTCACAAATGCTCTGTGGGCTGACAGACTTTCACCCAAAAAATCCATTGGGATGAGCCCTTATGAGCTAGTATACGGCATGGAGGCCAGATTTCCTTCATCTTTGGGCATTCCTACTATCAAACTGTTGCGGGAGATTCAGGCTGAACCAAATCACATACATAGAAGAGTTAATCAGACCATTCACCTTCAACAAACCAGAGAGCAAGTGTATGACAGAGCTCAGATGTTGCAAGAGAAACTCAAAAGCATGTTTGATAAGAAAGCTAAGGCAGAGGATTTCTGGGTTGGCAGCAAAGTTTTGAGGTGGGATTCACGAAGAGAGGACAAGGGAAAACATGCAAAATTCGATTTTTTGTGGAAAGGACCATACACTATCAGCGCAGTGCAAGGCAATAACACATATTTCCTAAAAATGCTAGATGGCAGGGCAGTTGAAGAAGGCCCTGTGAATGGCCGAATGTTAAAACATTACCATGACCCCTTTTGATCGAGAAGAATAGGCGGTGTTATTTTATGTACATAAATGCTTGTATATATCAGCAATTTAGTTTATTTTTGCAACATTCCAGACACTAAAGCATGCAGAAGAAAGCAGGCGAAGCTTCACAGTTCACTAACAAATCAGGTGGAAGAAAGTGTTGTTTTCAATACAAAATTTCAAATTAATCCAAACAGTCAGCACTAAGAAGTTCTCAATGCACAGCAACAATAGAAGATCAAGGCAATCTGACCTGTTTTTCTTGGCTTCTCACAAGGAGAAGCCATCCCCAAGTGGAGACATTGTTAGCCTCTTGCTGCAGCAGGTTACTCATATTTCATGATTGACGTTTTCACAGGCCAAATATGTCATACTTTAAATGCTGCAATGCTCCATATTTACTTGCAGACACCAAAGAAAGAGGCCATGAAAGAATGCTAGTCAAAGTTCAACTTCGGCATTCCAATTTTGAATAATTATTCCATTTTGTAGACTTTTCATGCTAAAGGGAGGTCCAAACAGCTTAATCTTGGTCTCCCTAGGTTTCAATTTCCTATTTTAGAATATAGAGAATGAATTTTTGTCCAAACAGTTTAATCTTGGCAGATTCATAGACAGGTAGAGAACCAAAGGAGCCCAACTGTTTAATCTGGTCCCTTGGAAGAAATAAGGGTAGTCTGTAGATAGGAGGATAGAAAAAGAAAAGTTGAAAAGCTAGGTCTGCAAGTCTAAGTGCACCCGAACGAAAAAGAAGAAAAAATGTTAGGTAAGTAGGCTGGGTAGGTAGCTTTGTGGTTGTAGAATCATTGATTATGATCAATTTTGTGTTTTCAAATGTTATATCCATTCAATCAATATGGCAAGGCAATTCCCATTTTAAAGGACTTCAAGCGAGGCGTGTCTAACTTCCCCTTCTTCTCTCCCCTAAACCATTTAATAATTCCCCCTAGAGAGGTCAAGATCTGCTTGATAACTCTCCTTTTCATCATTTTCATAATAATTCACCCTGGTAAAGATCTGCTCTACTCAAGCAATATTCATACTCCCTTTACGGATCATTTCTTCCCTTAAAAAGCCTAAGATTCACATACTTAGCGCTTTCTTATCACTGGTCATATTAACCGCTAACCTTACTATATAGCTCCCTATCTATTTCCTCATCCCCTATTTTTAACTATGTTAATAACTCCCTTATATATTTATCCCCCCCCCTTTGGTTGAAAAATAACCATAAGTACACTTGGGAATTGCTAAGTTTGTCTGAAACATAGCAAGAACCCTCATCTTCCCCCTCCAAAACCATCTTCTAATACAGTGGACTCCTTCCAAAGCATGTAATTTTCTCTCTTTAGGTTATCATACCCCTTCCGAGGCCGCAAATAATATTCAAAACCATATATTCCCCTCCTCTGATCACAAACAACCCTTGTCGATTGCCTTAGCATTCTTCCGATCCTGGTGGACCCCCTCTGACACGATTATCACAATCGGAGGTCGCAAGGGTGTTATGGCCCGCTGTTGTTTCTTCCCAATGGACGTCCTACCGATGACATTTCGCTATCGGCATATCGCAAATACCATATTCCACATATATGCACCCCTCCCCCATTAGCCGATGCGATATCACTAATCGGCGATCGGCGATCGGAAGGGTCATGCGCCCGAAATGCATACCGCTTCCTTTGCTCTGATACGACATTGGCACTACATCAAGAGAGCATATCGCTTCATAAACACTTCCTCGCCACATGCCTCTATTTATTCACGTATTTTGTTTAAAATACGATTTATCATTGAAAACTCGCTTCACTGCCAATTCATCGCAAATTCGCAGGATTTGGGCTATTACTATCGCATCGCAGAAATACATAAGGCACCGCACCATCCAACACCCTGTCACGTCATCCTGCCACATCACCGCTGACGTCATCCATTGTACCAGGAGCTATTGTTGACGTCATGCTGACGTCACCCGCCAAATAAAGGAGCGCAAGCGCGAAAAAGAATCTTAGGAGGCCCGGATTCAAATTCTAAGGCAGTTTTCGATGCTCGATTAGCGCCTAGCGCTAATCATGCATCGCTACGAGAAATAGGCCATATTGGAGAATCTTTAGGGAATATTTTGATTCCTCGGCCAATTTTGCACCGAAAAGGCCCGATTTTGCAGTCGGATCGTAGAAGAAGACAGAGAGAGACCCGGTTCAGGCAGTAATGAGTATCAGAGCAAATGCGGAGCCAAAATCCATGTCAAAGAGTATCAGTGTTGCGGCAAAGTGTATCAGAGAAGATCTTCTCAGGGCTCGAGGTGAATAGAACATTAAAAGAAATCCTCAAAAGTCAAGAAGCAGTTAAGGAACCACTCAGCGCTCATCATCACAATGACTGCACATTAAAACTCACATGAGATCAAAGGACCAGAACTCAAAACACAGTTATGACAGAAGCACTGCACCAGGCCGTCAAAGACACCATATTAACTCATTTTGATTCAGCTGCCTCGGGCGAAGCTCAAGGGATGTTTACTTGCATTTAATTCCATCATAGGTTCAGGTTGAAAACACTTTTTCCCACAGACCTGTTAAGGTCGGTTGTAATAAAAACTCCAGGATATTTTATCTATAAAAAGGGCCCGAAACAATGTAACTAAAGGGGGTTGGGAGGTTTGGTTGGTCGATTTTTGTTGGCTGATGTTTTTCTTGAGCTAAGACTCGCACTGTATACCTGATAATTGATATAATCAAAGATTTCTGAAAGCTTGGAGGATAAACGGTTGGATGCATTGCTAATGGTTCTGAAGAGTGAATGATGGAATTCTCGTGTTGTTATATGAAACAATAAGTTTTTCTCACCTCTGTAATTTTTCAATTTCACATAAGCTCAAGTCCCAGAACAAAAGTTTGGTTTAGAATTTGCTTTGATGCACTCTACGCTCAGTTTCTGTGCCTTTTTAATGTTTTCCTCTTGATTTAGTCATAAATATGAATTCGTCATGGCTCATATTTACTCTAACTCACCTATGAATGACTGTTATTTAAGAGTTCTTAGCTCCTCTTAAGTATGGTTCTTTCATGTTCCCTTCGCTAAACCGATTGAGAGTTTCTTTGTTGCCTCTCATTCCTTAGCCCTCAACACATCTCTATTCATCTTGGATATGGTTTCATGAGCAGCTACCTTGCTCCACCTTTCTCTTGTGACCAAGAAAACGCACCCTTCATTGCACTCCACGACTCCACGCCCAATGGTTTGAAATTTATCCTACTATGCCTTGCCTCTTTT
The DNA here is from genome assembly GCA_000404065.3 of Pinus taeda. Taxonomy (NCBI): domain Eukaryota; kingdom Viridiplantae; phylum Streptophyta; class Pinopsida; order Pinales; family Pinaceae; genus Pinus; species Pinus taeda. The sequence continues at coordinate 100,812 of APFE030921227.1, forward strand.
CTTGAAGACATCTCCCCTTCACCCAATCCTTCCTTCCACCCAAAAACAAAATCCACTGAACCCAATAGCTAGCCTAAAATCATCATCAAACAAAGCTAAACGTTAAGAGAGAGCCCTCTCTGATTGCAGGTGGGCTAGAACCTGCAATCCAAAGATTGGTTTGTGGTTACCTCAGTCGTATCCCTTCAGGATCTTAGGGACAACCTAAGTGATAACAGGTATGGTGCCTGAAATTTTCTCCTATAGTCATTTGCTATATGTCCAAACTTGTCACATGCATAACATCTTACATGCTTCATATTCCTTCTATAGTAGTCAATGGCTTTGTGACCAAACATATTGCAAGAAAAACAATATCCCTCAAAGTACCTGGAAGCTAATGATATTTTTGTGTGACGGTCTTGAACCATTCTACTTCTACATCTCTCTATAACATGTCCAAAATTATGACATATAAAGTTACATTCAACATTATTCATCAGAGGAAATAACCGACTATCACTTCCATAGTTAGGAGTAAAAAAATTTCTTTGAAGACTTTCTTTCCTTGGTTGTTGATGGGGTTGACCTCTCATATCCTCGCTGACCATTTCAAATTTTGCATTAGAGTTCCTTGCCTCACCTTGTGAGCTATATTCACCTTCAACATATTCATGAAAACCAAAACCAGTTTATATGGTAGGATACCTTTGACTACTAAGAATATTATCCAAACCCTCAGTACTGTCTTGAAATCGTAATAGTTTATCTTTTCTTCTAATTTACCTTTTAAGATATTTACCTCAACCTGATATTGCTCTTCCTTTTCTAGATATTTCTTCTTCAATATTTCTTCAGTCTTTCTTCCTTCTTCCACTTGTTGCCTTAATTTGAGAATCTCATTTTCTTGCTCTTCATTTGCTTGAGGTAGTTCTTCATTCTGCTTATTTTCTAGATCTTCTTTTAGAGAGAGGATCTTAGCTTCAATACTTACATAGTAACGGGATCTATATTTAAGTCTCTTGATTGTTATACTCTGATCATTTATCTCATTTCTTAATGATGTGACTTCATCCTGCAGCTTTTGACATTGATCTTCCTTTTCCTTGTACTTCTTCCTTACTTTGTTTCCTTCCTCTAGATGAGCTTTTAATCTAGTAACTTCTTATTTGAAGGCACACTCCCTTTTGTTAAATATTTCTTGTTGATCTCTGATTTTATCTGCAAGTATTTTAACATTTGTCTCTATGTTTCTTTCACGATCACTTCCATTATCTCCAATATTGCATGAACAAAGAAAATTATCACTAGAAGACCAAAAATTTGTACCTGATGCTTCATTTGCTTGTCCATCTTCAATCTAAGGTGATTTGGAATCTAAATACTTGCTTCCACCTAACGGCCAATTGTCTCTCTTGCTGTCATTGTTCCTTTGAGTTGTCTTCTTCTTCTTAGGCGCTTTCTTCTTTAGCTTCTTTCCCATTGTTCTACGGATCTCCTTCAAGTGATCAAGCTTCTATCAAAGGACCTGCTCTGATACCAATTGTTGGAAATAATATTGAGAGGGGGGGTGAATCAATATTATTCAAATCAATAATACTTTTATTTTCATACTCAAATTTATATACGCTACTTCAATGAGGGTACCCCCGTGTACACGCAACTGTGTTTAAGGTAACTAGCATATATACAACAAACTTATGATTTAGTTAATTCATCATATGTTGATCTTTAATCAGTACTTCATTAACCATATGAACAGTAACCATGTGCAGTAATATCAAAACAAACCATCACACATAAGAAACACACATGAACACCAAGATTTAAGGTGGAAAACCAAAGCGGGACAAAAACCACCTGTTGTTGTCTTCTGTTAGTATAAGAAAAACCTGTTTACAATCTTGTACTAGTGCAGACTCATACCATTACGCAGGCACCCACCTGCAAAAGGCTACAACCTTCTCTCATTCCCATCTTCTACTGGAAGGGAGCTACAACCCCCTAGATCTTGTGCTAGCCGATCCATTTAGTAGTACATAGGCGTCGGCCTATTAAAAGCTCCAACCTTCACTTGTTTTCCAGTTGTTACTTGAAGGGAGCTCCAACCTCCTAGATCTTGTACTGATCGATATGTTTACCAGTACATAGGCACCGACCTACAGAAGGCTACGACCTTCTCTCTTCCTCCAGGGACCACATTTCATAAATTTTCAGACTAGATGCTCCTGGTACACAACAATACACATGAAGGCCTTGTTTCATCCAATTTTCATACTAGACCCATCAACAACATTGAAGCTCAAAATCAATTACCACTGCAATACAATTATCAAATACATTTGCATTAACCAATCACTGAAACTCAATCATCAATCTATGAATCACCCACAACTGAATCACTGAAATCCCATCGTCACTGAAGCAAATCACAAGAAATCAATCTAAACATTCAAAATACTATCATCAAAACATAGTCACCAGAACACAGAGCAGAACCAAGAACTCTACAACAACTACCAGATCCAACTGCAACTTCATATATCATATTTCATAATGTATACACTACTTAGATGTGTTTAACCAGCATGAATACGCACTTTTATCAAAGCCAACCAGCGTACATATCTGCAAATATTAATTCATAATTTTGCAGCGATTTCAGACTTCAACCATACCCAGATCATAACATTTACAAAATAACACATGCATCAGTATTCAGATCTAAACTATACATGATCAAACCACATAATGATAATTCAATTCAAGCCTTAAGATCCTGATCCATCATTAGATCTTATCCCTCATCAACTGTTAAGGTTCATCCTTGGTTTAGATCAAGCAAAGCACCATAAGCTGATAACATGCATACTAGATCTCACACTTCATCAGATATTCAATACTTGCACACTCTTGGCCTAATGATCTTCTCCTCCTTATATAGTTTTAGGCCTTTCTCAATACCATGGACCAAAACTACTTAGGACCAATACCTTGGACCAAATACCTAGGGTCAATACCTCGGACCAAATACCTTGGACCAATACCTTGGATCAAAATACCTTGGACCAAATACCTCGGACCAAAAACTTATTTTTCCAACATGTACGTGCTTTCCCCTTGTGAAAGTGCATGTATATGTTATATGCTCCTTTTGTTCTTTTAACCCACGCATATATGCTCCTTGGACAAAGTGAACCTGCGTATACCTCTCTTTCTTCATTCTTTGGAGTCTGATTAGTAATCCTTTGTTGTTGTACTATGAACTGTCATCTAAGTGAGTTGCAATCAAGGACAACACTTGTATCATAATGCCAACAACAACAACCTATATTTCACACATTTGAAAGGAAAGAACCACACTGAATAGCCCTAAATTCCAATTTATTATAACAGTTTCACCTATATCATTATTAGATTAGTATTGGATAAAGATACACAATTGTCCCCAACACTAGGCTACAATAAATAAACCCCGTAAGTGTTCACTGATGTTGGAAATAATAGGAAAACATTATCCCTATGTTTCTTAGGGATATGACCTTCTAAGATAAGATGCCTACATTCCTATAGGTTGCCTACATAACATTTCAACACAAAAAATGCCCAATTATAACTCCTTACTATGGTTTATTTTTGGTTCCAATAACATACATATACCCATGCTTCTCTGTCTATTACTATATATATGCAAAGGTTAAGTAACTATTCCATGTTCCCATGCACTGTAATATGCATACGCAAGCCTGTAAAGGTCATTGTAATACATGAAATTTTTCCTAGTAACTAGGCTTTACTTTCTACTCATAATATGCAGGAAATAGGGCTTAACTTCCATGGTTTCAAACAAGATAGACTACACATAATTTATAATATTATTTAGGTTCCACATCCCCAAGTGTTCAAGAGAAACTAGTAATATAGTCACACGTGTGTATCTATATTTTTACAATACATTATTAGATATATCAAATAAATTCAACCACTTAATGACTATGTTGCATCCCTATGGCACATACTGCTAGTGTTAATTCATGTTTATAAACATCGTTCTTACGGTATTGTAAACACAAAAAAATTTCACACACATGCATACATTTACAATTGAAAATATAATCATGTAATTATAACATTACTTCTATTACATACATATCCATTAATGCAACAATCGTAATCCTAAACAACCTTCATAGCCACACCTACAACTAAGATTAACTAGAAGCATAAGAGTTCATGCATGAAGGTTACTACAATTCCACGTAATCAGAGGCATAACATGAAAGCATTAATGTGACATGTAATCATTTACACTTTTTATCACTAATATGAGCATTATCATAACATGAGCAATTCCAATCAAATAAGAACCCATATTTTATAGTCATTTGGCATAGAAACAGTTCAAGAATTATAGACATGGAATCCATTGCTCATATCAATTGTGATGGGTACTTATCTCATAATATAAGTTGGGAAATTGAGTCTGGGACTGCAACTCTCCTACAACTCACATTAGAGAAATTTTGAGGTAAAAAATGGGCCTCAAAACAAAAATGTACAACAAAATAAACTTTATATGAACCACTTGGATTCAATATGATGATGTCAACCATGGGGGATGATTCACCATTTTTGGAGTAAAAAGGTAGAAAAGAAAAATTAAAAACAAAAAATTAAATAAAATAAATCAACTCATATTTTCAACTTATCTCCCTATGATTTTACTCAAATTTCAAGCAGGAGAACTCATCGGATGGGGAATTTTATTTTGATCCAAGGAATACCCATGTTGCATACTTTTAATGGACCCTTCTACATGAAAAATGTGAAAAATCGCATTTTTCATGTATTTCATATTTTTCTTGCAGTAGGGTCCATCAAAAGTATGAAAAATTAACTTATGCATCCAATGAGTTCTCTTGCTCGAAATTTGAGTAAAATCGTAGGGAGGTAAGTTCAAAATACAAGTTGAAAAAGTAGTTTTTTTCATTTTCCCTCCAAAACACTATGAGCTAATCTAATATTATTTTATTATTTCCACTATTATTTTATAATATTCCTTAGGAGTACCATTTTCACCTCAAAGTTTCTATAATGATCACCCCCCGTTCATATTCCAAAGCTTGAGGGGTTTTTCTCAAGGGATTGCAACCAATTCTACTAGCTAAGATAGGGAATCCATATGTCTTCACCTCCACCCTCAAATTATAGAAACACAGCAATTCCATCTAGTCTTAGGAGTCCAAAATCCAATACAAAGACCAAGATGACAAGAAAGGGAGGCTTCAGAATTCTCCTTACCAGGAGTCCAAGAAAACAAAACTCCACCATAGTTGTTAAAGGAATCTATAGAAAACCATCTCCACCCTTCAATCTTATGGGGATTCTAGAGATCACCATCCCTCACCTAAATAGAATTTTTCTATACCTTCACATGCTAAACCAAAATTTTCTTGAGTACTTTGTTTTGTGGCAATGCAAAATTTTCCATATGCTTCCTCTAAGCTTCTATTACCTACTTCCTTCATATTTCAAATATACATCACCCCCTATGCCAACTTCCTCCTACATGATCAATGATGTCTTCTTTCATATTTCACAAAGACACGGCCCCTCATTGGTTGTATGTGTCATATTGTGTCATCCTCTATGAATTCTAGATTCCTCCTGCATGATCCACGATGATTTCTTCTTTTCTTCTATGCATATAGATGCTCTTATTGATTACACGTACAATATTGTGTTTTGTATATGACTCTGAGTATTTTCTTTGATTTCACATGTAGAGTAATGCACATATAGTGATGTCTTATTTGTATCACTCTTATGATTTTTCCTTTTGAATACACACTCTCTAGTGGTGTCTCCTTACATGATTCACCTGCAATTCCCTTAGTGCCAGCTTCTCCATTTCTTACTGCTCCCCTCTAGCATATGCATCCTCTATTCTAATTCTCCCCCCCCGTCTCCATCGTGGCTTCTCAATCCATTTTTCTTGTTTTTACAAACTCTCCCCCAAGCTAGCCAAATGGTGACACTCATGTTTTAGTCCCCTTGAATTTTCCTACTTTTTAATTTCATGTTACAGTGGTTGGACAACTCACCATCACATAATCCCAACCATGAATTCTTTCTTCACTATGTTTCCCAATCTTCCTTAATTTTTTCCTCCCTTTGGTTTCATGTTGTTGTATTGAAATATATTATCTGCCCTTCATTTCCTTGTTGGTAGTTATAAGATCAATTCCTTTGGTGCACACTTGTCAACCTCCATGTTTATCATAAACAAACCAAATCCCAAGCATTTCACCTTCCTTAGCTCTGGAATATGTGTCCCGAGACCATAACTCTTTTCTTTTAATCAAAATAATTATATTATTTACAGTTAATGGAGAATCAACCAAGGGTTGTCGCACTCACATGCAATGTACATGGTGTGCAATGTGGTACATAAAAAAGGCACATTGGTGCACCACTATTTAATATGCATCGGTGCATATTATATATTATAAAACATCAACATTATGTATAGTTAAGCATGGGTTTTTATATATCTCTGCTCATTATGAAGTATTGGTAATGGTAATAATAATGATAAATGGTAATACTTACAATATATTTTTGAGGAATGATGTTGATGTTGTACTTAGGAGTCTTGGTGTGCTTATCACACTTATTAGCATCAATGCATTCATACATGAATTTCACATTTGTGTATGTTATGATCTCATGCATATTGGTGCTTGTATATTGAACAAGTGACTATGTGTTAAATAGAATGTAATGATTAAGGAAAACCATTGCATGTTAAGGCACACATCGATGTGTAACAATATTTTAAGCACACTAATGCTTAAACATGTATGAAATGCACATGTATGTAACAACAACTTATGCACATTGTTGGTTAAACATGCATGAAATTCACTCAACATATATAAATGAATGCAATCAACCAATATGTTTAAGCATCATTTTTTCTTGCATGTCATTTAATATTTTTGTAGATATACACAAATGCGACTTCTTGTTTTCTTATTTGTAACAATATTTTATGCGCACTGGTGCATAAACATGTATGAAATGCACCTATATGTAACAACAACTTATGCACGTCAGTGCTTAAACATGTATGAAATTCACTAGAGTATATAAATGATACAATCCATAGATATGTTTAAGTGTCAAGTTTTCTCATGTGATATTTAACATTTTTGTAGATACGCAAATGCAACTTGTTGTTTTCTTAATAAATTTCCAATAATTGATCCGAAAATAAAATATGTTTTATAGTGATATTAATTTTTATATTTTAACTAATGGATTTAGATAGAATCATTGTGTTCAAGTAATTTATTTGCATAAACAGTGTAACATTTTATTATCAATCTAGAATATATAAACTTGTGAAATGCAGACATAATATGTGTATATTAGATTATTTATAGTTTGATCCATCTTGAATGTGTATCCTACTATATGAAATCAATTGCATAAAATGAAACACACCACACTTCGTCTATCAAAAGAAATCAATCCCAACAGTGTTTATGTACTTGGTATCGATCATAGTATTCAGTAGGGATCCTACTATCATTAGGTTATCTCTTGGGATCATTTCTATGAACTAGTTCTCTTATTTTAGAAAGAGTTGATAATTTACATAATGAAAACACATCATGCCTAATAAACTCAAAGCTAACTCAATCACTCTTGGCAATGATTATGTACTTGAAGAATGATCATACATGAATTAGGCACTATTCATTTTCCATAAATCACAGTGCTTGGAGTTGGAAAACAATGATAAAATCAAACTAATCTAACTTGTAAAAGGAAAACAATGTTTACACAATTAAATAAAAACATATAGAATGAAATAAAAGACTACAATGATCTATTTGGAGTGAGTTCAATTCTCCAAATAATAAGGTAGCAAATTACTTTATAACAACATAAAGTTAAATAAATAAATAAATAATATACATCTAATACTTGAGAATGACAATCCATGTGAAAGGAAATATTAAGAAGTTTTATTCTATTCCATCATAAGTTGGACATATGCTTCAAGAGTCCCCCTTTGGAATGGAGAAGGCGCTCGTATTTATACATAAGTTTCTTTGAAACTATGATGAATTCATATGGTTACTAACATTTTCTAATAATTAGGAAGTAATATCTCTAAATACCTTCTCATGAATGTCTCCAAGATATTTGATAACAAATATCCAAGATTTTTTCCATTTTCAGCTAATTAATGATCTCAAATCCATGGAAAATCTTCAATGGTTGAAGGGGAAATTCGAACTTAAAGCTAGGTGTAAAAAAAATTGCATTATTTTAAGCTCTAAATATATTTATAATCATCATCAAACTCATACAAATTTCAAAGATAAGTGATAACATATTATTTTGATTCAAGAAAGTTTTCCAGTAAGATCACATTCATAAATATTTGGTTGACATGTTTCGAACCACCCAATGTGGTTCATCATCATGACTAGGATTTCGATGAACCACATTGGGTGGCTCAAAAAGTGTCTAACAAAGATTTATGGATGTGATCTTTCGAGAAAACTTTCTTGAATCAATAATCACAAAATCCTAAATTTAGACATATTATTTTCTAATATTTAAAGATAAGTTCATTTAAAATACTAAAATAATGCATTGAAAAATATTGAGCCTAATCCTACATATAAATAGAAAAATGAAGTAAAACAACATTATGGAAAGGAAAAAAAGGATTAAAATTCAAGGGAAAGATTGTGAAAAGATGGTCAAAGGATGTGAGATAATGGTAATTTTCATGAGTCAGCAATTTTGTCAATGAATTAAATTGTTTAAACCTATTGATTACAACTTCATTCATACTAATAATGTAAATTATCCATATATTTAATTAAGTTTGTAACATTTTTCAATAAAGTACATTATACTGATAGACTCACTTTATTATATAATAATAAGGACCCTTCATCATATAAAATGGGACAATACAAAGGCCCACAAT